>JACMIG010003682.1:0-11695 GCA_014805385.1 Levipalatum texanum | reverse complement strand
CTCTTGAGATCTTATCCTTCCTACTGTCCTGTTTTGAGCTCTTCACTTTCTCCTTCTGCTGAGCTCCTTCCCCTTCCCCTCCTCTCCTTTTTCTCCCCTCCTTCTCACTTCCTCTCCTACCCTCTTGATGGATGCCTTCCTCTTCAGAGTGATGGGTCCGCAGTTAGAGAAGAAGCGGAGGACCGGGAACGGCGTATACGGTCGAGATCAAGGCACCAGATCCTGCAAGCGCTGCCGCCGGTGGCAACAACTCGTGCTGGGCGATGGAGGGATGTGAAGACACTCGAGAAGCAAATGAAAGTGACGTTTGCGGTAATCGAGAATACTGATCCAATTGTCATTACAACATGTTCCAGAAAAACCCAGTTCAAACCGATCGTCCTTCGAAGCCCAAGGAAGCCCTGCAACCCAAACTCAAGACGTCGTGGAGAGAAGACTCGGACGAGGGGGTCGACCTCGATACGGCAGACGTACGCACTATTCGAGGTGACGCTTTGTGATCTTCCGACTCCAAGGCCTTGTTGTAGGTGCGGTACTGCGAGTGGAGGCTAGGGAGGAGGGAACGGCAACGCCGACGGAAGAGGTGTTCAAGAAGTACAAGGGCTACGTTGTAGTCCGCCCTCGAGACCTCTTGCTGCACTACCGCTCGTTTCTGGTAGGTAGTGGAGCATGTTTCGTCTTCAAATATCGACTACAGGAAGCGGAGTGCGCCAAAGGCAAGATTGTTCGGGAGAATCAGGCCTACCTTGTCAGGACCTTGATCTACGGTATCCCCCTCTGATCTCTCTATAAATGAGTCGTTCAGAGTATCCCGTTCCGGTCTTTAAGTCGCCCACCATCTTCGTCTCGAATATCTTCGAGAAACGGCCCTCGTACGAGCGCGTGGTGACCGCGGCGGGAGGATCCATCAGGAAATGGGAGGTGAGAATTTTATCCCCATATAATCGTGAGGCACCACTTTTATAGCCCGACCTCGGGCGCGCCGTTCTCAGCTTCACTACTGCGCAAAGCGCGACCGGGTTCGCAAGGGAGCAATTCGGACTCACCGACTTCATCTACAATTCCGCCCAGTGTTGAACAACCGAAGACTCGTTTGAATCCCCCCCAGCACATTGTACCCGTTGCACTTTGTAGTAGTGCCACTCTCTCATGATTACCGACCGAGAGTAGAAATCATACTCGTGGTGTTTCATATAGCTCTCTGGTCATTTTGACCACCGAGAGTAGAGATGTATAATAAAATGGTATACATCAGATGCACAGTTGTACTTATACGAAAACCAATGGCAATTTATCCGACAAACAATCAGCAGAAATTGGAATGAAAACATGATGCTAATAGTGAAAAGGAAGGAAGGATACAAGTCCACGGAAAGGGAGGGGATCTCTCACGGGCTCTCACGAGGGCGGGTCGAGTGGGCTGAAGCTTTGAGCAGAGGGAACGGTACATGGAGGAAGGAGAGATGACGAGGGAGGGGAGTACCGGTAGGATGGGGAGGAATCCTGCGGTCGGACCGAGAGAGAAGACGAGAAGACAACGACACTCGTACACTGTGGCGGCTGTTTCCTTAGGATGAGGCATGGGAGGACGCGCGGGGACCAGAGCAAAAAGAGTGGGGATGCGCACTGCGACTACTGTAAGAGGCATCTACAACGGAAACGATGGGAAACGTGAGCAGAATACAAGAGCTAGGAGATGCCTTGATACAGGGCAGATGATAAAACAATATTGTGAGAGGCTGCGGCTGGGAGAACAGATTGCTAAACGCGCGCGGGCCACGGTGAGTACGGCGAATGAGAAGAGGAGGCAACAACGAGGGCGGGGGAGGGGCCGGCGACACTCACTCCACTCTCACAACAACCAGTTGATAATGTAACAAATACTAAGAGGACTAGAACAAGGACAACACTCTCACCCTCTCTCGCACGACTTAAATAGGAGAAGCAAGTCCAGAAAAGAGGCGCGGCAGTCGACTCAACAAGCAGTCCAAGGAAGAGAGTCACTGCGGAAGGGAAGACGTAGAGATGCATGGAAACAAGCGGCGAGAAGGCAATGAAGAGAATCGGAGAGGATGAGTCCACGCACACAGTGCAATAGACGACAAATGGGAGTGGATAAGGACGAGTATACAAGGAGGGAAGGAGCAATGGCTACATGGAAAAGAATTAGAAATCGTCGGGAACAGGGACGGATCCGAGAGGGTCGAAGGAGAAGGCTCCATCGGGAAGGAGGGCGAGGTCTGCAATGAAGACTGTAGAAGAAAGAGGGCGGTAGAGGGGGGATACATTTTAGAAATTGAATCCACCGGAGGGAGGGGCCACTCCTCCGTTGGCGCCGCCTGCAATAACCATTCGTTCAGTTATTACACGCGGATCCAATACATGCTGTCAGATAGAAAAGTAAGCTGACGTTACGGCATATTCTAGCTAATTGTAAGTGGGCCATTAATGATCTCCTAGGAAGGTAAATCTACTCGAAAGTCACTCACCGGCAGGCCCCGGCTGTTGCTCGTCTTCCGAGTCAGAGAAGTAGGTGTCGATGATCTCGTAGGCCAGCTTGTAGATGTCCTCGTTGTCGTGGTTCTGCATGTGCTCGATCCTGTCCAAGCCTATAAAAATTAATTTATGCATTGTTCATTTTCAAACCCTCACCATCGCATTCTTCGATTTGTTGGCAAATCTTCTCCGAATTCTGTCCAGCCATTTTCAGAATGTTGTTGATTCCATCCAGGACAACCTGAGTGCAAATTTTTCTGAGTAGTCTAAACTGGGAACAAGATCAATGAAAAATACATTTGCAAGATACTAGTATACCATTATTGTACGTTGTACGTTCTTTGTCGAAGGCTCGATAAGAACGGAGTTACTGCTTGCATGCGTTGAATACGCATGCTTCATAAAGGATTCCGATAAAAGTTTCCACCTGGATAATCTGCGGGTCTTTGATGGTGAGGAGCGCACAGAAGGGTGGTATGACTCCGGCTGTGACCATCTTCTCCACCTGATCGGGGCGGCCAGAAATGGTGACGTTGGACACGGCCCAAGCTGCCTCCTGTAAATTGCTTTTTAGGAAGTTAAAAGGCAATTGTTAGTTAAAATATATTCTGAAAAAATATTATTACAGCCAATATTATCCTTTTTGCGTCCCGAATCATGTACGGTGTAACTCGTCGCCACTTGATACAAAATTGTAAAATAAATCTAATGTCAGATCGGGATCAATATCATTTGTAGATCATAAGTAGCCGAAAATTATTCCGGTTAATCACATTTTTTTACAAAGAAAAGTACAAATTAAGCACGATGTACGCCCCACAATTGGTTTGGAAAAAAATTGATTGCACCTTCTGTGTGTGGAAGTCTCCATTCTGGAGTAGGGCGATGATCATAGGGAGAAGGCCTGCATCGATCACTGCCTGCACTTGGTTCTGGTTTCCTGCGGTAATATTCGACAAGAACCAAACCGCCTCCTGCAATGGGTAGAGTTTTCTCATATTATCCTCGGACACAATTATACACAACATAATGTATAAAGAATAACTCACCTTATTGATCTTCTCCTTGTAATGAGAAAGTAGTTGAGGCATATATGTGAGTACTCCGTTATCGAGGACCATCTGTGTTTGATCATCCGTTCCTGTAGAAAACAAATTAACAAAAAGGCGATTTATTGTCACCTGTGACGATGTTTCCGACAGCGCGTAGGGCTGCAGTCTGTACCTTGACGTCGCTGTGCCCAAGGAGAGGAATTAGATGGGGCACGACCTGAACATCATAGTTTGTAAACACATGTGCCATTCATTCCTTGGATAAATTAGAGATTATGATTTACATTCGACTCGATGACCATTTGGATCTGCTCGTTGCCTCCATCCGTAAGGTAGGACAGGGCCCAGACTGTGTCAACGAGAATGTTGGTATCCGAGTGGTGGATGAGCAGCGCCAGGGCAGGCAACAACATCTTCACGATCTCGGCAGTCGGAGGAGGGTCCTTGGAGCGGCAAAGGTTCACAAGCACCCAGGTGACGTTGCGCAGAAAGCCAATCGGAATCTCGGGATCGATGAACTTGAGGAGGGGACCAATGATGCCCAGCTGGATACAGTAGTCACGAAAGTGAGGACCGTCACCTGCAATCAAAACAACCCATAGCAGTTACATGTACTTTCATGAACAATGTAAATATTTTCGACCTAATTACTCAGCACATTGTCAGGTTTTACGACCATATATTTAATTATAAATATTCGTTTACGTTCCTGAACTACAAGTGGGCAATGAAACCTCCGAAGTGCGAACTAATTTTAAATACTATGTGCTCCATATCTGGATAAATAGAGTAAATGACAAACCGATGATATTTCCGAGTGCCCAGACTGCTTGTTCGCACACGTTCATGCTGCCCGAAGATAGGAGATTGAGAAAGAGGGGAACGGCACCCGCCCTCACAACGGCCTAAAAATTCAAAAAAATGCATAAATTACTGAAAATGTAGAAACAGTTGTTGGAACAGTATTTATTGAGGAACAATATGAAATTTTTAAATACCTGTGTCTGCTCGCTGGTGCCGGATGCAATATTTGTCAGGGCCCAGGCCGCTTCGAATTGAAGCGTGACGCTGAAAAATCAGACAGTAGCAAATAAACAACTGAATATAAATAAGTATAAACGAGCTCACTTTTCGGAGGAAAGGCAGTCGACGAGTATGGGGAGGATGCCGCTACCAATGAGATCGTCAATGGGAGGATTCCGATCGGAAGACAACAATTTTCGAGCCTGAACGCAACGGTTAAGAAACCAGTTGATTAAATAAAGGTCATACTCCATTCAATCTGGGACCTGTCGTACGATAATGCAAATCATCTAAACCTGTTGCACAGCTGAGAGCTTCTGCTCAATGTCCGTCGACTGGGCCATGATAACGATATCATGAAGAAGAGATACATCGTAGACAGCTCCCGTTGGCGGAGGTGAATTCGACGAAACGTCCTCGCCGCTGATGATAATACTTTATACGAAATAATATTATTTCACTTCACAAACTTTTTAATAGCTTATTAATTTACTATGTATATATATTATAAATTAAATTTAGCATCGTTCCTTATTGCCAAGATATCTGTCCATGACAATTAGTGTATGAGCTTCAACGAACGGTGGTTGTCTGACATCATGTCTGGCGTCTAGCATAATAGAAAAAACATTGCCGTCATAGGATATCGGTTCAATATGCATTTCTTATAGTCAAAATAGACTAACTCGGCGCCTGTAATGTTTCGACGCTTGGAGAGAAGATCCTCACGCTTGTCTTTTCGAATAGAGACAGCCTAAATAAACAGAATTTATGAAACCGAAATTCAAAAAATAACCTCCTCGGATCTGTTCTTCCTTTGGGCATCGGCTTCCTTGCCTCTATTCTTGAACTGCGAAATACGTGAGTTGTCCGCCATACTCTTAAATGCCACCATGTTAGCAAAATAAACGGGAATATGGTGGTTAAATACCACCATAATCCCGTTTATTTTGAATAAACGAGACAAACGCAACGCGAGAAACCCGAAAACCCTCGAAACGCATGTGATCGGAATGTAAGCTCGAAAGATCTTGAAATCGTTTTGTAGTGAGCTATTACGGTAATAAATGTCATGGCGTATTTCTTTTAGTGCGTTCCACGCAAATTTTTCGCAATATACAGTACTCACACATGCATTGGTTGCTACTGGTGCGACGTTCGCACTTTTTTTAGCACCTCATTTAAAATATTCGAATGGTTATCAGTAAATAGATACTATGTGTTTAAAAGGATTATTACTGAGCGAATCCAATCCTCATCAATAATTGTCTTTTTTTTAGATGACATCTAAGACGGCAGAAGAATGGAAAAATGAAGGAAACAAACTTTTTCAAGCCAATAAGTTTGGAGAAGCTATCGAGGCTTACTCAAAAGCGATAGTGAAGAACCCAGGCCAAGCCACCTACTTCACCAACCGTGCACTGTGCTACATACATGTTCGCTTCTTGTTCTTACTTATATAAGAGGCATCGGTTTAATAATAGTGACCGATTTGCGTACATCCTTTTCGTAGATTTTGTTTGCGAACGAGCGTTTGAACAGGCCTGTCCGAAATCCTGAAAATTACTAACAAGTGAGCCATAATTGAGGTGAAATGGATTCCTGCGCCATGGAGGCCAGAAATTCTCAACAATTAAAAAATTCATTCGTCCATGGCCTATAAATCCTTTTGATTTAAGCTCAACTGACTCATGAATCCTCAGGATTTCGAACAGGTCCTCTCAAAGGGTTGGGAATTTCGTGTCTTCACCGCGCAGGAATCCTTCGTTGATCAGCCATGCAACAAAACAATTTAAATCGGATAGAGTCCTTTATTATCCTTTTAGGTAAACAACGCATTTTTAGGCTAAGCTCTGGGACAAGTGCGCAATGGATTGCAGGAAAGCTGCTGAAATCGACGGCAAGAGTATAAAGGTGGTTTGCACTTTCTGTAAAGCTATTCTCCTTCAGGCATTTTACTTCTGGGGACGGTCTGCTATTCAACAAGAATTTTACGATGATGCGATCAAGTATCTTATCAAGGCGAATGAGCTTGTGAAAGGGCAGAAGGTGCCATCATTATGACATTATTGAAATAAATTCCCCCAGCAGGTTAACTTTGGCGATGAGATAACGTCCCAGTTGCGGCTGGCTCGCCGAGAGAAATTTCGATTGGAAGAGGAGAAGCGGTGCCAACAGGAGATAGAATTGCAGACATACATTAACAGGTGCGTAATATCTGCTAATAGAAATATTGGAATGAAACAGGCTGATCGACGATGATCTGGAGCGACAGCGTGCAAAACTCTTGGACGATTTGAAACAGTCTGAGGATGAGGAGAGCATGGATGTTGATGAAGGAGGGAGACTCGTTCGTGAAGGGAAAGTAGGTCATGTATAAGGCTGTCCTCGTCAGCACGTGCATTCGTCGTTAATTACAAAACGTATTCAGCTAGACGAGCTCGAGGCTAATGCGCACTCCTCGAAGGATCAACTTAATAACCTTTTCGCACAGGTATCTTTATTTGTGCAAAGCTATAAGGATGTTATTTTTTAATTGGTAAACTCTTATTCAGCGTAATGTGATGAAATAGACGATTTCCCGTAACCGGATTGTTACGGAGGGTTAATTGAGGTTGACGACAGACGTCGACGTCGAGAGATTCCGGATTATCTCTGTGGAAAAATCTCATTCGAACTCCTGAAGGAACCCGTGATTACGCCGTCCGGAATAACGTAAGCCATGCACCTTACATTAGTACCATCTTATCCTACTTTAGATATGATAAGGCAGACATTCTGGAGCACCTCACGAGGGTTGGACACTTCGATCCAGTTACGCGGTATGTATAAAAGCCCTGCAGGGTTCCCTGCCTAAATGTGTGCCCCGTCAGTGGCGGGGGGTGCTCATCCCATTGACCGGTGAATAAATACATCCTACTTCATCCTATTGGCTGGCGGGAGGGGGGTACCGCCAAATAGTGTTTTTCGGAAATTTCTTCCATAAAACGGATTCGTAGAGGCTTTTCCCATAGCTCGTTTTGAAGCGAATGCTTTGGGCTATTCCATGAGGGTACCGCTTTAATTGCCCGAACACTAAGGGTGCCGCCTAGTTGAGAGCTCCAGGATGCCATTATTCACTGCCTTCGACTGGCGTCCCAGGCTCCTGTGGACATATATTCTCCAAGTATTTATGTTTCCTCCAAAAATGAAGTCATGCTGAAGCGAATGAGCCAAAAAAGCACGTTAAATTTCGAATCAATTGATAGTGAGGTTTTTAAACTTTGGGCTCAAACTCGAGCTGCGTGTGTCCGAGGCGAGTTGTGGCTCAAATCTTCGCTTGCACCCACAGTTTTAAAACTCGCCACAGATTCGATACTCAATATTTTAAAATGATTTTGGCGCTTTCGATCTTCTATGACGGTCTCGTTCAAGGAAACATAACGGAGAATAATAGCCCAATATCTGTCTGGGACATCAGCTGTAAAATTTCTTGGCAAGTGGTAAATCTTTCGATACGAGGTCAGAGTATCATATCATGTATAGAATATTGCAGCGCCCCGTTGAAAGAGGAGCAGTTAATTCCGAATCTGGCGATGAGCGAGGTACTCGACAATTTCGTCCAGGATAACCAATGGGCGATCCATGAATCGTAATCGTTCTTTATTATGGAAGTGGAGACATTTGGGATTGCGAATGTTTGCGCTCGCCTGTTACCTCGAAATTGTCATTATTGCCCCTCCCTTTGCCGGTTTTCTCAGCAGGATATTTCCAGTTGTTCCAGTTGACGCTAATAATGTGAATAATCAATGTTGTACATTCTACGGCCATTCCAGTTGTTCAACATCTTACTAGTATCCATAGTCACGTTCCGGTAGGCACCTTAGCAGTTGCTTTATGTATTTCATGTAGAAGTTAATGGTTGAATTTAGAGATGTATTATTGGGCTCGCTGCAATACCGAATTTGTCCCACTCTCTCCACCCGTTTTCTTCACTCGGCTTCAACTGAGAACCAATCGAATATCGCTCAAGCAGTGTTTTCATCTCTGTCTCTGTGAATTAAGATCTAGCTTCATAATTCGCGAAGGATTCACCTGTGAATTAATGTGTAGATTCAGATTATGAAGCCATGTAATGGTAATCTTGCATTGCATCATCTATTATTTTGGGATAAATATGTCATAATTCGTTGTTTCTCTAATGAACGTGGTCACACCTTGCTTCCCCTAAATTATCTTCGTCGTTGAAATAACGCATGTTCTTGAAGGAGATTTGAAGATGGCCGAAACGGTGGTGGTTGACGACAGATTTGGAATTGGATGCACCAACGCTCCTGCCACCGCTCGTCTTCGCGGTCTGCTTCTACTTGAATGGCGGGAAATGCGGAACGTTTCAGACAATGGCGCTCACTTCCTGATGGTGGGAGAAGAGCGAGTCGCCCTGCTGAGGGACGCCGCCCAGACTAACATCCACATCTGGAACAAGGCTTGTCAGAGGGAATGTGGAGGGAGTCACTAGTAGTTCAGATGTTCATGCGATGGGAGAGTGCACTCACATTGGCTGCCATCGTTACTGAGGTTTTTTTTGCCTTTTCCCGTAAACAAATATAACGATTTGTTCATGCACGCTATTTGATTCTACTGGTGATATTGTTTCCTTCCATCTTCCTTCAGGTATGGCCTATGAGTTGTGACCGAGTTCTCCTGGCGGCGGCTGACCTCACGGGAGTAGTCAACCAGGTATAGTGCCACCTCCCCTCTCCCTCCACTCACCTTCAGGTACATCCACTACTGCTCAACGGGGCCGATGATCAGGGAACCGTAGTCGCCTTCATCGAGGTAGGGAGGTCCTTCCCGCTGTCAAGGAGAGTCCCCGTAGCCGCCCCTCATCTTCCCCTTCCCCGTTACTCGCGTCGTCTTCTCCCTCGACACCGACTACATCTTCGCCCTCTCGACTACCCAACTCTTCTACTACGAAGGCAACGTCTCCATTTCTTCCTCTTTTCACACTCTTCATGGCCATCAATTTCATGACGGATAATCTCCAGGGAACTCGGTAGCCAATGGTCCGACGCGCACTTCGACACTTCGCGATCAATACAGGGGAATTCCTCTCTATGCCGAGGGATCCAAACTATACTTCAGAATCAATGTCAGTAATAACTAATTGTAAGTTGCAATTGAGGACTAAATGTTATTTGTAGGGCGTTTCGAAATTCGTGGACGAATTCGATGGTGCGGCGGTTGCAGTGAAGGAGGAGGAGTGGTGGGCCAGGTGCGTCGTCTCTGTCGCAGTATTCCATTAACAATGTTGAGATGGACGGTGGGCCCCGATGAAACGAATGGTTACCCGGCACTGCCTGATAACCTCCACTCCGCCCTCTTCGTCCCCGAGGCCCTTACCGTCTACGCCGTATGCAGCCGGGGACAACTCTGGTTTGTTCTCTATTGAAATGAATATCTACTAATCTCCCTGTCAGGTCGCTGTGCACAATTGATATGTTCTGGAAGCTTCTCGGTGATCTCGGTGAGTTGGTTCTTGGTTGACTTTTGAATGGTGTGTCAGATGCGAATGGAGCGGAGTGCCTCGTGGCAGCGGCAGACGGCGAACGAATCTTCGTGGCCAGGAGAGACGACATTGTCGCTGTCACCCTCAAATACAACATCGAGCAAGAACTCGTGGATGATGTGGTGAGCACCGTGACTACGGCCCTTTCCCATGGAGGCACTCCTTGAAGCCGACCGCCCCGGCTGAAGAAGAACGAGGAGAGGAGGTGGAGGTTGAGGAGAGGATGGCAGAAGAAGAGGCGGCGCACCCGGGACTCGCCCTGCTGAGAGCGACCAATCGGGAACTGAGAGAGAAGCAGGCGGGATACATCAGGCAGTACTTCCAGTACGGAGCTATGGTACGACACCGTTGAATTTTTTCACGCAATGTAAGGTGGGATATTTTATTGTAATGGCTGATGGAAATACCCTGTCGCGGAGTGAAAATATGCAGACATTGTAGTGGAAATGTTCCTAAACTGCATTGCTTCCATTGCAGCTTCAAAAGCAAGGCGCCACGTCGGATCAGCTGAAGGCCGTGGAGGAGGGTGAAGTCGAAGACGGCCACCAGGCACAGGGGGATCCCATGCAGAGGGCCATGGCCGAGAAGGAGGCGCTCCTCGAGAGGGAGGCGAGGCACAAGAAGAAGATTCTACAACTCGCATTCTTGGTACGGGCCAGTGAATAAATACCATCCTGGCAAGATCAAAATGGCGGCAGCCTTCCCCAGTGAATACCGTAATCCGGTTGAGCGGGGAGGCGACCTGCCCCGCTCAAAATCTGTTTCTTGACCAGTTGCGGCGGTAGCCTACCCTCATTTTACCGAATTGGCGGCACCATTTTCCCCCATTTTGGCGGCACCTTCTGTTTTGGATAGGATGAAATAGGAAGTATTTATTCACTGGTACGGGCTGACCACGTTCAAATTACTGAAGAGAAACTAAATTTAATTTTCACCTAATCGCAATAAAGGCTCTTTTCAGCTGAACACCTTGACCACCAAGAACGAAAATAGCGCTAAAAAGGAAGCGAAAGGAAGCACGCAGTGATCTCCCGTCGCCGCCACCACCATTTACTCGACCTCCATCGCCAGAGAATGCATGCATAATTTATTTGCGTCTAACCGGTATTACTACTTACGCGTTTTCTGTCCCGTACGTGCCTTCATCTGATCGTGAGGCTCTGCTGCTCCGTTCTGTGTTCTCTCAGAGTGTCTTTCCCAGTCAATCACTCTTTTTTCCACTCATAAAGTATGTACATAACCGCATTCGCAGCTCGAGAGATCCTTGGGAAGGAACAGGAGATCAAAGATCACGTCTATGTTTCACTCGGGGGATACTGTAGTTGATGGGAAGTAATCACAAGGGAGAAGGGTACCCGTGGGGGAGGAGGGCGGAGGCGGAGCAAGGGATGCAGTGTATATGGTAATAGGGGAACTGATACGAGGGGGGAGGATGGGGCTCAGCCCTGGGTGTCGATGGTGAAGGCCCTCTTCCGACGGGAGTGGTAGCTGTCGGAGCGACAGGCAGTGGGAGGAGTCATCTGGGGACTGCCTCCCGAGCCAGGCCTGGAAGAGGAAGATACGCTCGCCCCTCCCC
>JACMIG010003681.1:0-11699 GCA_014805385.1 Levipalatum texanum | reverse complement strand
ATTTCGTTTACATGTCCGATTCCTGTTGGATTCCATACTACAGGGGCGTATTCGAGAAGGGGTCGAATGTAGACCGTGAAAGCTTTAGTGAGGATCGATGTGAGGATGTATTGCCCTGCATCATTGTCTTTTGATTGTCATTGCTATAAATACCATCACGGGTTCACGATAAACGGTCGTTGGTTTTGTAAATAATAAATGTAAGCCTGAATGAGATGAATGGAGAAAAGCTTGCAGCTCTACGGGAGATTCAAATCGAAGTCAGTCTGTGATCGGAATAAAACCGGGGACTCTTATTTTCTTCTTTGAATCTCACACAATGAGCTGTGACAATCATTCCCTAAATAGAGTAGAAATTGAAATAGCTTGGGTTCTCGGCAATCAATAATGATTCAATGATTCTGTGAAGCGAAATGCTCGCAGATCCTCAAGAATTAGTCAGCATATTGTCAGGCGCCAAAAGACTGAACTTCCACGGCACCATTGATAAGTGAAGCTCTTCTACCGTCGATATTTTACAAATGGTTCTGAAATGTATAACCACAACGGTGTTAAATTTCCTCGAACTTTCTCTGCCTGCCCTATTGCACAGTGGCCGGACTAAATATCAGGAATTGGACACACATATTATGAGACTAGCACCGTTGTGGTCCTCGGCAATACATTCAGAATCAGAAGCATTGAATAAGAGCGTCATCCAATTCATTTTAACCCTGTTGTCGGGCACCCGGAGCACTCCTTATTTCTATTCCCCGGCACTGTCAATAAAGAATATCGACACATCTCTTCTTTATCTCTTCTAGGAATTTTGAGGCTTTTTAAAATAATTTCTAAATTAATACTAAGGAAATTTAGCCTCAAATTTAATAATCGATTTGCATCTTCGCAAATATGGCGGTAAATTCTGGATGTCGGGAAAATTTCCTTTCAAATGTTGTAATCGATTCTGTCTGGTTTTGCTCGTATAAAAGCCGACGTCTCGTCGCTGTCTTCTCATTCTCGATTCGAATTTCGCTCGTCTCATCTTCTCTCTTCGATGGCAGCTTCTCATGGTGACGCCGATGACTGTGAGTTTTTTTACATTATGCCCCTCGTCCTTGCCCCATAATTCCCTTAATGATCAAACCTACCGTAGACCGACGATACCGTATTCCCAAATAACCCTAATGCTACCGTATCCCCGATATTTCAAAGCTACAGTATCTCCCGTTTGCCTAAAGCTACCGTATCCCGGATTACCCCGAGCTATAGTTTTTCCCATTTGCTCAATGATACCGTATCCCGAATCCTCTAAAGCTACCGTATCTCCGATGGTCCAAATGCACCGTAGCCCAATTGCCCAAACCTACCGTAATTTCCGTTTGTATTTGACTCGTTAAGCGCTGCCCATCATTGACGAGGCTGTCGACGCGCGCCTGCCGGTAATTAATTTATCCACACATTTATCATATTATATGATTATTTGTATTTATTTTTATTGATTTTAGTCAATAATTCCTAAATACAATATCGCTAAATTCAGGATGGCGGCCTCCTCCTCGAGCAGCCTGCGGAGATGTTCTCGCATATCGTCGCCTACGTCCCGCCCAAGGAAGTCGACCACCTCCGCTTCATCTCCAAGTAATGCCTTTCTTTAATTTCAAAAAAGACTGGCAAAGATACATCTTTTTTTTCAATAGCCTAAACGTAGACGTTTGGGCTGGTTGACCAAAAGTGATTGGGATATTTTTTGTTTTTCTTATTAATTTCTAAATGTTGCAGGAACATGAAGGGCACCGTTGACGCGCTCAGGAAGCACCTGCCGCGGCATCCAACCTCCGTCATGATCGAGGATGTGAGTTGACTGATTGATTAAATGTCAGTGGCTAAAACGAGGTCAGACTGATGCAGCGCGGAAAATATTGCAATTAATTAAAATTTACTGCCGAGAACATTTTATTTGCCTCATTATCAGTTTTCTATAAGCCCATTTTCCTCTATTTCTCCAAATTCCGTAAATTCTATCCAAGCCCGTTTTCCGGAACGGGACTCTACGGCATCGGTCCAAATTAGAGAAAGTCGTTTTCTTCAGGCGCAGGACGGATCGGGGAAGATTGAGGTACAGCTGAGAATGCGGGATGTAGCGAATTTGCGGGACCCCAAGATGGTGAGGCATCGAATAAATGTATGTAAGGCTCGCTCAACTAAAAAGTCTGGTGTAGTAAACTTCGCTTGCCTGAAAAATGCACTTTGTGCACCCAAGAGTGCACTTTTCAGGCGGGGGATGTTTACTACACCAAACTTTTTAGTTGAGCGTGCCTTATATTATAGACTATGCCGCGGTTAAAAATTGCGCACCCAGAAAATGGTTTTAAATTAAGCAGCTCAAATTATACTCGAAAATAGACTATTATTTTCAGGTCACTCTTCCGTGCGATTCTGTCAGTGGCCTTCTCTCCGCTCTCTTCGAGGTTCGAATAATATTACACAGTCGAAACAAATCAAATTAACTATCTCTAATCACCAGTTTTTTTCGGTTTACCACTGCCAGTTTCGGCTTATTTATATTGTCATACACTTTAATGAAATAAAGTTTTAAAAATATTTGATCAATAAATAATATTCAATAAATATTAAATATGCAGAGTCCGCCGTCCGTCCCTGCCCCTCCGATCTTCTTCTCCATGTTCCTCCAACTGGCTCTTCTCCTCTCGAGCCTTCGTTCCCTTGTGAGTTTTCCATTTTTTTAGTAACTACATCTTCATAGTGATCTTCATAGTGAGTCTCATTATACATACAGATATTTCTTGTGGATGTTTTTCATTTTAATAATTATCCAATAAATCAATAAAATATACATTATAGCATAAAATGAGACCTTCAGATGCGGTCGGTCTTCGGTCTGCCCGCGGAAGCTCGTCGAGGAGCCGCGTGAAGAGCCCCGTCCTCTCATCTGCCGAGAGCTGAAGAGATCCCTCCAGTTCGACGCACTGCGTATCTGCTGTGAAAATGTTCGTTGCTTTCTTCTCCCGGAATTATACGTATAATTTTGTGGTGCTCGTGGTATCAGTTTTGGTTGCGAAATGCCAGAAAATGATGTAACGATCGTTCTTTTTCTATGTTTGGTTTATTTTTTCAACGAAATTAAAGTGCTTTCTGATTGTGAGTACCTCGGAGCTCTGCCATGCCCATATGAGTCGAACTTCAAGAAATGGGAAAGGAAAAAACTATAAACGTATTTGATCTACCGTATCTAGCTCTTTTCATACCCTTGTGAGAAAAATCGTGAATTCGCCTTTTTTACGGGTCTCGACAATATTTTCCCCCCCTTTAAGGTGGCGCTGTCGGATGCGGAGTTGGCGGCCCTCAACGAAGCTTTCCCTCCCGCGACCACCTTCATCTTTGATACTACATCCCTGGAGAATCTAACTTTCGAGACGTAAGACAGATGGTTTTTTATATTTATCTTTCTGACCGGTAAAGCGGAATGTCATCAATTTGACAGAGGTTGATGAGTGCATTTTGCGACGCTGTTGGTAGGAAAATTGGCATTTTCGCATGGGTTTTTTCAATCGATTTTTTACAGGCTGCGGTCCATGGTGGTGAAGCGGAGTGTTACCATCCAATGCTGCTCCACCTTTCCTCGATGGGAGGAACGACTGGATGTTCGTCCCGTCTCGAGCCACCGCCTATCGATGCTCCTGCTCTTCAGCGAGATGATCGACGCTCACAACTTGTGGGAGATTAAAATTTTATTAAATATTAGAATGCTTATCAAAGTTTCCAAGATAGAATTTATTTTTTTATTTAATTTCATTCATAAATAATTCTTTTAAATAAATTCGTCAAATTCTTTTAAGTTAATTCTAAAGATTGCTTTATATCCACTTTCTTCATTCTGCGATGTCTCTGTCCTCCGATGTCTTCTTCACTTTCGTCTCTGACACGACCACTGCCGAGAAGACCGAGCTCATCAGGCACCTTGCCACGACTGCAAGCAAGCTAGACATCTGGGTTAGCTTCTTTTTCTATTTTTAAATATTCACTTTGTTTTGCATTCAATTTTGTTTCCTTCAATATTGCTCGTGTGTTTTCAGGACGGGATGACCAACGAGATGCTGCCGCTCTTGGCGAACGTCGCAGAGCTCGATTGCCAGAGTGAGTCAAAGATCAAACATCAAACATCAATCAATAATCAAAAATCAATAATCAATAATCAATAAGCAATAATCAAAGATCAAAGATCAACTTTCTTTTCCGACGACGACGGAATTACCTTGTCCACCGACCCAATGAGCACTCGAGGAGTTCGGCTTCTCATCGAGGTGTGTCCAATTTATCACAAAGATTCTGCTTCTAATATTTCCGACTCACGTAAGAACCCGATTTTTTTAGAGCCGAGATATATTTTTTAAAAAAAATAAGAACCCTCGAAATTAATATGTAAGAGAGGTGCAATTAAAAGTATGGTGTAGTATGTAAATCTCGCTTGTCTGTAAAGTGCACTCCCTGTACGCAAGAGTGCACTTTACAGGCAGGCGAGATTTCCTACACCATACTTTTTAGTTGCACCCCTCTCATGTATCCTGCAGAAATACCTCGAGAATGGCATCTCGGCCAAGGCAACGCTACGGTTCACGGGCGGCGCCTCCTTCGAGCCTCTGCGCTCCAACTTTGACTCGGTAAACTCCGTTTCCCCCGTATTTCAGAATATGCGCGAAATTCAAAAGACCCACGAAATTCAAAGATTCATTCAGAATTCGCTCGCTTCTGCGGCCATGCTGGCCGGGCGGAACGGCATCGTGATGGAAGGAGATATGTACCTGTTCAAGGTGACCAATAGTTTAAAGAATAAGTAGGAGCAAAGTTCCGTGTCCGTAAAACAGCTGAGGAAATTGTGGAAAAAATGCGCTAAAACGCAGACACAGGCCAAAGTGCACTTGCACTTAGCTCCTACTCCTTCTTTAAAGGACGTGGGGGAATTCGAACTCGGGACCCTCTTTTCCATATAACCTCCTGCAATTTAAAAAGTTGCGTGTGTAAAACGTCGCCTGCCTGTAACACACACTCCATGCACGCAATGCGTGCATGGAGTGAGAATGTTCAGTGCCTGAAGAATGTTTCGATAAATGCTCAGCGGGTATATGTGCTGGAATTTGTTCTGTTGAGCGATCACTACTTACAGAATTTTCCAAAGATGTTGAGACACTTTTTGGTCTCTTCATAACTTTTCATTTCAATGACTGCCTCAATGTTGTGGGGGTCCCTATTTTCTTGGTTGAGTCAATCACAATGAATGGCAGCTACTTGGGTTATCGAAAATGAATTATTGTCCGGTATTATAGTGATGCGCAGGCGACGCGAGAACCACTCTACGGTAAACAGCGTAGTGAATGTAGCCAAGCGGAGTAGATGCGCGGCTCCTCCGCATCGCTTTAACACCGGGCAAATGCCAGTGAACTCATTATCGAGTGAAACAAAGCGCTCACGGGTCCTCGGAATACAGAATAACCGTCGCTCTCATTTTTCCTCCACTTGAAAATTAACAAAACAAATTGAAAATTAACAAAATTTCCGAATTGAATAACTCATTTGCATCGATGAAATTTGTGCGAAAAAATCTGAGTCTGGCTTTCGTGTAATAATCGATTCTGTCTGGCTGGCTGTCGATATAAGCCGTCGTTTCCCTTGTCTTACTCATTTCGTCGGGTCGTCTCCACTCGATCTTCACGTTCAAGTTCTCTCATGTCCTCACCTCCGGCCGACGGAGACTCCAAGCCTAGTGAGATTATTGATTTATTGTTAGCCCTCCAGCCCCGCCCTTGCACCCCGTCGATTCTATCCAATTCTGCGACACCGTTTTCTCATTTACCCAAACCTACCGTATCCCCAGATGCCAGAAGTTATCGTAATCATCAGATCTTCCTTTTGCCAAACCTACCGTATTCCAGTGGTCTAACACTACCGTATCCCCGGTAATCCAAAGATACCGTATCCAAGAAGTTCAAAGATACCGTATCTCACAATCAGATATCCCGATTCTACCCGTTTTGCTAGTATTCTAAACCTACCGTATCAGATGTCTCTCCTACCGTATCAGGTGGCCAAAGCCACCGAATCCGCCATAATCCGGAGCTACCGTACATCCCCATTTCCTCAGCAGTCCAAACCTATCGTATCCCAATAATCGAAAGCAGCCGTTGCCACAGTAACCGAATGATCCAAAGATACCGTATCCTAATTATCGGAAGATACTGTAGCACCCCGTGATAAATTGACTTATTGTAGCGCTTTCCACTGGCGATGTCGAAGGTTGCATCGACTCGCCGCCACTGCCTGTAAAAATTTTATCCTTATTTATTTACGCTTTATTTATTTTTTGCGAAGGGACAACAAATATATTACATTCAACAAATTATGTATTTTATTATGTTTATTCAATTAAATCAATAAAACCCCAAATTCAGGACGGAGCCCTCCTTCTCGAATTGCCTCGGGAAACTCTGCACAAGGCCATTTCGTACCTGAAGGCCCAGCAAGTCGATGACCTGCGAGGAGTGTCCAGGTATTTCACCACACCACCATGATCACCGAAGATCCATCAAGATGAGTAAAATTTAAAAAAAAGAAAGGGAACTCCGTAAGCACTGCAGAAAGATTTGCGTATACACTCGTGAAAACGAATCTTTTAATTAAAATTTTAGAGCCTCGTTTTCCGCTGATATTGTTACTATTTTGCAGCAACATGAAGTACTACATCGACGACAATCGTGGCCGCCTTCCCAAGTACACCGCATATATCGAAATAAAGGATGTGAATCTTAACGAAGTACTGGCAGAAATTATCCTGGCATCTTGCCAAAAACATTCTTTAACGAAGGATTAGCAGCAACCTGGGGCCACCCAAATAAACTTTTAATTTTCGATTAGAGAAAGAATAAATTAAAATAAATAATTTTGACAACAAGAATAAACATTAACTTAAAATAAATAATGTTGTAATAATTGAGAGCGCCGAGGGCACGGGACACCTTGACTTCTCGATGTGCGTCTTTCGGGGAAGAAGCTGTGGCGTCAGGCAGACGGTGAGACAAACCATTTTATTGAGCTCTTGAAATGACTTTTCTCTGTCCGAATTTCGTGTAATTATTTATAATCGTATCGCATCTTGTCCATGATCTTATGCAGAAAATATGCTTTTTAAATAAGCTACTTATTTTCCAGCATTTCGATTTTTAGGCAGAATCTGATAAACAGATAAGAAGTTAAAATAACTACTTTGTAATAAATACGAAAATTTCTTGTTTTCAGATCAAACTCCCCTTCAAAACGATGAAGGAATTTCTGGTCGGCCTCCTCGAGGTAATAACGGAATTTTTTTAAACATTTTGTAACATTAAAAAAATTAAATTACATAAAAATAAAAAAGTTTATTTTAAAAAGTATCTATTATTTCTTCTTATTCTTTATCGTTCCGATCGGGTAAGGGAGCAGGCGATGTGTTGTGTAGAAGATGACGTTGTTGATCGGAGGGGTGTGGTCTCCATAGACCGGGCAGGGGGACTTATAACCGTATCCGGTTATAAGTATCCGGTTATAAGTTAATTATATGCAGAAGCCGCACGACATTCCTTCCCCGTGTGATCCGCCTTCATTCCAAGCAACAATTATGAATTCCGTGAGTTCTGAGAACTTTGTATACAAATTGATGGGGAGATTAGATCCAAACATGAATTGATAAATCTGTATCGTTTACAAAATATAATAAAAGTAAATTATAATTTTCAGATTCGCTCGATGTTCGGTTCCTTCCTCGGCCTTCTTCCCTCCTTCTCTAATGTATTTTTAAATTCTCATAAAATTAAATTTCATTAAATTTAAAGAATCCGCGCAAGAAATTCAACGAGTTCCTCCTGCCGCTCCTGCGTCCCACGCTTACCATCGAGTCGCTGGAGTACCAGTCTTAAAATGTATAATTTTATTTGAATCGTATGTGTATTAGGGCGGACTGGGATATAGACACAGTAACGACGAAAAAATGTCAAATTCCATGACAATGACTGACCAAGCCGCAATAATTTCCTGCCAAATCGACGTTCATTTTTATCCAGATTAATATTGTTGCTAAACGGAGTAGATATTGCCAGGATCTGATTGGGTTTCTTAAAGGTGGAAATGCTCGACGCGGAGCTGGCTGCCCTCAACGACATTTTGCCGCCGGAGACAACATTCACATTCTCGGAAACGTCCCTGAACGCCTTCACCTTCGACACGTAAGAATAGCAGTGATTATTGTTTAGAATTTAAAAAAATAAGCCCCGTGCAACAAAATTCCATGGTGTAGTAAATATCGCCTGCTGGTAAAGTGCACTTAGCGCAAGAGTGCACTTAACCGGCAGGCGATATTTACTACACCTTGGAATTTAGTTGCACGGGGCTTATATGTTTCGAAAGATTCGCGGAACACCCATATTTTCGGCGGAATGAACATTCCGGACAATACGCTTATCGCCCTACGATCTCTCTCCCCCTGTTGTCTGGCGGTTGAGAAACGAGAGAACAGTGGAGAGAGATCGTAGCGTATTGTCCGGAACGTCCATTCGGACAATATAAGTTCTTATGGTGCTCGACAATAATTGGTCTTGTTCGCAGGGTGAAGTCCACTGTGGCGAAGCGCTCCGTTTCCATGACCGCCTGCTTCATTCCCAGCTGGGAAGAGAAGATCGATTCGTCGCCCGTGTCGGGCAACTCTCTGGTGGTGACGCTTCACGTGGAGGATCCCGTCATAGTACATGACGTCGTCGACATCAGAAAGATGTGGGAGCATTGCATTTTATTGTAAATTTTTAATTTTTACAGCTAATTGATAAACCCACATTTCGTCTCTGACAATAGCGAAAATCCCAGACCAAATAAAGGCGAAATTTTATATCGATTATTTTTCCGCATTTTCCCCCAGCTTATTTACGGATCTGAAGCGTGTTCCGAATCCTTCGCTAATGACTATTTTCCCTCAGGAATTTCCTCCGCTCCATCCTTTCGCTGTCGGATTTCGTCGACTTCTCGTTCATCTTCGATGCGCCACCGAGCGAGGAAGCGGCTGCCCTCTTCAAGCAGCTGGCATGCACGGCCAATCCCCTCATGGTCTATGTGAGCGTCTTATTGATTTATTGATTTATTGATTTATTTTTAATATTTTTAAACTTTTCCAGTTCGGCGTGACCGATGCGCTCCTTCCCCTCCTCTCTGATGTTCCGGAGCTCGGATGCGGTAAGTGCACGAAAGATCAAAGATCAAATTTGAGGTGATTTGAAAGATCAAAGATCGAGCACCTCATTTTCTTTATTTTCTCATTATAGACGATAACGGAGTCGCCGAGGACTACGATCTCAACTACGAGCTCGTGACTACCGCTGGAATCTTCAAGCTCATTGAGGTTAAAACTAGAGCACTTGAAAATTACACGAATCTCTGGAACGAAAATGAATTTGAGGCCGAAACTTTGTGCACTATTTGGCAATCCACTGCATGTTTACAGCCAAAGTTACAACGTTCAAAGTTTTAAAGAAGGTCTGGCAGCCACTTCTTAGCAAAATGCCAATCTCAATGGAGTGCATTTGTCCAGACATCGACGTATTGAAATGTCTGCATTTCCATACGTCGACTGCTGGAGAAATGCACTCCATTAAGATTGGCATTTTGCCAAGAAGTGGCTGCCAGACCTTCTTTAAGTTAAATATTTTCAGGCGTATCTTGTCAACGGAAAGGATGCCAAGGCCGAGATTAGTTTGATGGGAGCAGATCGTGCCAAGTTTCGGCACCTCAGTCACGGCTTCCAATCGGTATACATAATTATGTGTCTTTCAACACGTTTTGTGTCCCTTAAAATCAGGGGAATTCCCGCGAAATTCAAACGTCCTCCTTTCCAGAACGCGGTCGCCACGGAGGATGCGATGGCTCAACGCGGCGAAACAGTGCTGCAGAGGGACACCTTCTTGTTCAAGGTATTATAATGTAAATAAATAGATCACTGATGATTATTTTTATGGGAATAAGCCTCGAGTTAGGTCCGTTGACATTATTTGATTAATTTACGTTTTGGCAAAAAAAACTACTATGATGTAGTGAGTCGAAATCGTGAGAGAGACAAGTTTAGAGTCCTTCCCAGGAAAGGGACAATGAGCTGGTGTTGATAAGTGGTAGAGATCGCCAGACATGGCCAGAGGGTCGTGGGTTCTAATCCTGTTGTGTGCAAATCTATTGTCATATTCAGAAGCCCTACATCTCCGTCCGAGTCGACTGTATCCTGAGAACGGCCGCGGACTACTTCGTCTTCAGGATCAAGGCGTCTGCAGGGTGGTGCTGAGCGAAGAAACGAGACTCTCCTTCTACAATCCATAGCCCCTTACTTCGCGTTTATTCCGTGCATCGGCCCCTGCTTCCCGTTCATTCATGTACCTTTGCCTTCCCATCCGTGGTTTAATTACGCACGATGGATTGTGAGATAGACGAATTTTGCGATAAACGTCGTTCTTTGATATTCGATCTTCATTTGATATCCGGCGCTCAAAATGTGATATTCTCAACTCGCCTTTCACTACTACGAAAATATTATAATTTGTGCTCATGATAATTTTCTCTCGTGATAACTCTCCCAATAATTTCTTTTCACTCGCGACAATGTTCATATTGTCGAGCACCAAAGTTTCTTTCACATAATTCCACTACGAATTGATCTATAAAATGGTCGATCGGCATCATTCTTGTGAATCACGTTTGTTTATCTCTCAAGACAATGTATTCGCGTTCTTCTCGAAAATTAAATTTCTTCGCAAAATTTAACAATATAATTGTTTATCCAAAAATAAAAATTTGTTTCAAAATGATTTCTTTCTATAAAAGACTCTACGTCGTTTGGTGGGGACTGCTGGAGGGTCTTCTTCCTCTTCGCCCTCGACCTCTCCATAGTCATCTTCCGGTTCCTCTTTGACCTCGGCGGGAGTGGTAGTGAAGAGGGCGGAGTCATCGGGGACGTCCTCTTCCTCTCGCTCTCCTCCATCGGGTTGGACGGCGGCCCGCATGATGTCTGCCAGGGTCTGCAAAACAATGAGCTCGTGATAATTCTCGTAGTAATTTCGTGCTTTCATGATAACGTTCGTAATATTTATTGGGTGATATGAAATGACAATTCTGATAGTATTTTTGAGGCGTTCATCATAACTCTCGAAAAACATACGGAACTCGTGATAATTCTCGTAGTAATTTCGTGATCTCATGATAACGTTGGTAGTAATTTTGGGACGTTCGTGATAATTTCAAGCCACTCGTGATAATCTCATAGTAATTCTAAGAATCCCCACCTGAGCAGCTCCTGAGCACGATGGTTCTTCGTTGTCCGGCACCCTCTTTTCCGGCCGTCCATAGAAGGCGTTCACGCTCATCACTGACTGGCCACCGATGCAAGTCGTGGCCCCTTGCTTCTGCAATGATCTTACTAAACATACAGTAGTGTGCAAAAGTCTTCGGACACTTTTTCGTTTCTTCATAACATCCATCAGATTCATCTATTTGGGGCGTGCTTGGGCGCGTTCGATAGGTAATTGAAAGGAGCTTTTTTGGGTCATAGCCATCGTTTATGGTATCAAGGTACCCAGCTTTGGCGACCATTTATGTAAACTACATTTTTTCGAGTTTCCGAAAAAGTTCCCCACACTCGGCGA
>JACMIG010003680.1:0-11700 GCA_014805385.1 Levipalatum texanum | reverse complement strand
CCCCCCCCCCCCCCCCCCCCCCCCCCCCCCCCCCCCCCCCCCCCCCCCCCCCCCCCCCCCCCCGCCCCCCCCCCCCCCCCGCCCCCCCCCCCCCCCCCCGCCCCCCCCCCCCCCCCCCCCCCCCCCAAGACGGGAGGAAGCATCCCCGTCTCATCCCTCATGTACGTGTCATATTCCTTTGGCAGGAGCAGTCAAAATATCAAGGGAACCAAGAGGAGAGGAAGAGGAGAAGGCCCGTCCAATTCACTTGGGAGAGAATTCCTGGCATAACAGCGACAGATTGACGAGCCGCCCCTGCCTGATACCTCGGGAGGGGAGAAAAAGGGAATGACTGGCATCCAGAGAATTCGCGGGGACCGCGAAAAGGGAAAACGTTCAAAACCTAAATGGCGGTCGCGAAAAAAGCATAAATCTTGTGCAGTGAAAAATGAAGCAGGCAAGCGACGAGAATAAATGACATGCGAGTTTATCTTGGCGAATTAAAGCACCGAGTAATATTCAATCGTAACGGGATCATCAGCAATGCACAGTGAGATACTTTTCCGAATCAACAATCATCATTAGGATTAACTGCGCAGATCGGACGGGATGCGGTGTTTTCAACGAGGTATGGTCGTAAGCATTATTAAGCCTATTATCGTTAAAGGGGGAGTATGGATCAATATTGCGAAAAAAATAATTATAATTGGGATACAAGCGCTATAAACAATTCAAGGTCTAAAAGTTGCCCATACTCCTATAGTAAATAAAGCCAGTGATATTCATCATGATATTGTGTGCAAAAAGTGCACCGAATAATACCGCAAAATTCTCTAAAAAAATAATAGAAAATCGATTTAAACAATCGGATTTTACAGCCTAAATTCTTGGCGAGAGCCTACCGTAACCTCAATCGTCATCATCAGTATCATCCGGCTTCCATTCGGGAGTGGCGGCAGGGAGCTTGAGTTCGTCTGTGATGAATGCAGCTTCCGTGCGCGTGACACGGTGAATCAGAACTTCGAGCTCGGCGTCTATCAAAGATCAAAGATCAACCAATCAATATAATAGATCAACTAATCAATAAATGGTCATGAATTTTGAACGGTGTTCCATGAAAAATGAGGTTAGACGTAAGAAACTTCGCATCTCGCTACAGTTCATTTCATGGAATGAGCATATCGAAACACGAACCATCATGAGGGCCACGCATCAGGGAACGAATCGAATCCTCGAGGTACGGATACTCCAGGGCCTCTTGCATCTGCAGATTGTGTATAGGAGGTAAAAAAATAATTTAACAAAACAACACTATAAATTGCCCCTCTCAGAATTCTTGAGCCCCTTTCTCACAATCAGTTGTTCCATTCGATGGAAGGACGTGGAGAAGCAGATAACTTTCACTATTCGCCGAAGGGAAAGCCCCCCTCGTGGAGAGATATGCACAGTAATGATGTGCCGTTTCGGACTTCGCTAATAACAATAAGTTTATGATCGAGCACCAAAATTCCGGTATTATGGGAAATGATCTATCGACGTTTTATCACCAGGTTGGCATAAACTGTCTGATTCCGTTTTACGCGTCGTTTCAGAGCCAAATTGGACATAAAGCAGCATTAGAAAAGAACTGTTTTCACAAGCTAACTTGAGAATTCACTGCATATTAGTGCCCGACAATATCTTATCAATCAATACCTCCGTGCTGTCGTCCTCGGTCATGCACTCGGTCTCCGTAGCCTCGGGATTGGGCGAAGGAAGCGGCGATCCGGGGCTCGATGGCCGCACGTCCAGTGTAAGTGGAGCGGGCCTGCAGGGGGTCTTGTTGTCTTTGCTGTCTTTTTATCGTCTTCTTTTTTTCTTTATTGTCGTGCACCATTTCACGGACTTCCTGTGCCTAACGCACGAATACTGTTCGGAATGATATAGGGGAGCGGATCTGCAGGGATTTATTTTCTATTCATTGTCGCGAATCTGAAATTTAGCAATCCGCTCTTACAACGAATTACGAACGACTAGTTTCAAATGCGGTTTAAAATGGAGGTGAACATGCCGTACATAGCGGTAGATCAGGGGATACATTTTCCCACAATAATATGGAAATCAGAACGCTTCGGTTGCCCCCACAATATAAAAATATCGCGCAAACAATGCTGTAGATCACCGTCGTTTCAGGCGACGTTAAATATCCCACCAATTTATCGCAATGAATATTTATTTTTACACGCTCACCTGCTCGATGGAGGAGTACCGTCGACGGGATGCGGCGCGACTGAAATCGCCAACTGATCGTATTTTCAAACCAATTATCGATCGAAAATCGATAAATACGATTATCAACATACCGAACAGCTGACTGGGACAGTCCTGGAAGGTCGATTCGGCTCCGGTGACTGAAGTGGTTGAAGGGACCGCAACTGCAGCAGTCGCCGTCCGTTTCGCCGAGTTGTTGAACAACGTGCGGTTGAGGCTGAAAATATATAAATAAGAGCTAAAATAATACGAATTTGGGCAAACTAAATAGCACTTATTTTAATCAGCAAAAAATCAGTTTTTGAAAATATTTATTTTTGTATACATAAAAAGCATACCCAAATCCCGATCCAGGATTCCACGCAGGGTTGGCAGGAGACCCAATGACAACCTGCAATCAAACTGCCCGCTCAATTTGGAAGGTACACTGAACACCAGATACGCCAATTTGATATTTGAACCAAAACACCAACCTTCTTCGGTGGAAGACTCCGAACACTTTCGTTTTGATCCACTGCCTGCAGAACCTGCGATCCTTGCGCTGTCTGTAAATTTTTGGTGTCATTTAAAATTCGCGCATTTTTCGGTATCCATTTTTAAAAGAAAATCAATAACTTTCAAAAAAAATAGAGGGCCTAAAATTGGAGAGCCCACCAACTTCATTATGGCTTTGGTTCCGGAACGACAGAGCCGTGATGTCGTGCTCCTGCAATCATAAATATCAACTTGGGAAATGCACGGACATCGTACTTCAATTGAGAAAGCGTATGAGTGGAAAGCTTACCGCTGATCGAAGTTTGTCGCGGAGTGCCCGAATTTCTTTGTCCTTTTCGATCGTTATGCGCTTTAGTGCTTCCGCCTTGGCCGCCTTCTCATCGGCAAGCTGAAATAAGTTATAAACACAGTATCAAGATGGTGATACTCCGCGCAGGATTTTCAGCTTATTACTACGTTTATCGGCCTATATTACGGACTCAAAAATGGTATAGCCGCCTATATTCCGGACTCAAAAAAGGGAAAACCAGCCTCTCTCTGGAGTCGTTCCTTATCCCTCTTCGTGTTATCGAGTTGGAACGAAATCTTCAGAGCTTCACCGCGCGTCATTGACAACTGGAAAGAAGAATTTAAAAATAAACATTTAAGCCCGCAGTTCAACGAAACCGATTACAGTAACCATGTAATGGTGTCTGGGCACAGATATAAAAACTAACCAACGGCGCAGCAGTAGCGCTGCTCTTGAGGGATGCCGAGAGGCTCTGCGATGGTGCTGGAACGAATCGGGGGGAAATTTTCAATCAATTGATCGCAAACTGAAATAATATTCACGGACTGAAATAGTACAGTACCTCCTGGCGTTCGGTTGGACGGATGAGGAAGAGGTACGAAGCGCGTGGAAGCCGGTTGCGCCTGCAAGGAGGATAGAGTGCTGAATCGCGATTTCCCCAAAAACAGCTGTTTGTAATTCGGTAGAAATTTCAAATTGCCAGGATTCTAAAGGTCGTGATTCAGTAAAAAGCTCTAATTGCCAGCAAATCTGTAAACTTACAGGAGTCCTTGACGCTTGAGAAGGAGGTGCCGTGGGAGCAACAGCTTGGCTGGCGGCAGCGGCAGCCTGAGATGCTTTCTCCGCTTGAAGCTGTGTCATTCGTACTGAAATTAGAAATAAATATATATATTCGCAATTTGGGAAATGCATCTATCGATAACAAGTCCCGGGCTAGTTGAGATTTGCATTGAATGGGAATACTATCTACCATCTGCAAAATCAAGGCAAATCAATATTTTCCATGGGTGAGAATATTCATTGCCTCTCATAAAGCACATTTTCCTAGACAGGAATATTCATGACTCTCATTGGCTAGGTATAAAAGCCGACGAAAATCAGTCAACACTCATCCTCGTCGTCTCGACTCGGAATAGCTCTACTGCCATGGCCCAGTCGATCCCTCCCGGAGACATCGCCACCCAGCCCAACGCCAAGGTCGTCTTCAATGCCCCCTACGACGACAAGCACACCTACCACATCAAGGTGAGTACTTTAAGATTGGGCAGATCCACCATCACTCACTCTTCCCCTTACATACTCTTCTTTTTCCTTTACTCCATCATTTCAATGCTACCCTATCCCTCTAGCCCGTCCTTCGTCTTTACACTATGGCTTGACCAAACCAGTCTCTTGAGGTGATCAACTCCTCTGCTCGTCGCATTGGGTGGGCGTTCAAGACGACCAACATGAAGCGCCTGGGCGTGGACCCTCCTTGCGGAGTGCTCGACCCCAAGGAGGCTGCCCTCATTGCCGTCTCTTGCGATGCCTTCGCCTACGGCCAGGAGGTTCGAAAACGCCTTTCGTCAGCTACCGTAACCCTCATTCCTTGCAGGACACCAACAACGACCGCATCACCATCGAGTGGACCAACACTCCCGATGGCGCTGCCAAGCAGTTCCGCCGCGAGTGGTTCCAGGGCGACGGCATGGTCCGCAGGAAGAACATCCCCATCGAGTACAACCCCTGAGCTGACCCACTGTCCCAACGGGACTCGCCCACAATAAAGGAATTGGGCTGTACTTTTGTATTGCGCTCACAAAGCTACCGTAACCCACCAATAGTACCGGAAACATTTCTGCTCAAAGCAACCGTGACCTACCGACATTTTCCGAGGGACCTTCCTCGAACTCGTCATCGTCCCAGCTATCGTACGCCTTCTCGGCCTCGTCAACACGCGATTTTTTAGCCGGTGGTTGTCCATTTGTCATGTCACGCCTGGGCAAGCCTGAAAAAGACGACAACCCTTACTTGCGTTGTCGATCAATAATGGCAATTTCGGCTTCTTTAGAGTTCCGTAGTCACAAAGTGCGTCAACATGAACACAAAGTGCGCCAACATAAAAACATATTTTTCTACTCCATTTTGCACTTATTTCACGAAAAAATGTGATAATAATGAGCCATAAACCACCTTTCGGTCAGGAAAAATGGGTTATTTCCACCGAAATAACGTAAACTATGTACTGTTGACGCACTTTCGATATACGGAACTGAAAAGAGGCTCCGTAATCGTTACACTCTCGAGCGAGGGAGATTCACCGCTTTGTCCAACGGAACAGATAATCGGACAGTAACAAGAGCGTGTTAGAGACGATGAAGAGAAGGGAATAATGGATGGGATGGAGCGATAACGATAGCGCGTGTACATTGAAAGAGCACAGCAAGAGCACTTCCGCCTTGACGGCAAAAGTCAAAAGTTGCCAAAACAATAACACAGATGTGATTGCATCGAGGGCAAACAACCAACAAAACAAGACATGCGACAAGAGAACATTGAGCGCGCCAACTCTGAAAATTCCCTTCTCGCGCACGCCCGTGGTACAAGTTGCGTGCTTTCGTATATTTCATGCGGCAGCGGTGAAAGTTTTGCGCGCCATTGCGAAACCCCGCCCACCCTCGACATTTTTGAAAACAATTTTATGGTGGTTTCTTTTGTATTTTCTTCTATCTTTGCGGAATTGTTGTTTGTTATTCCATGGGGTATTCCATTGCAGTGATGAACCGCTTTATGCCGACACTCGGACGGCTGCGCCTGAGCCTGACAAAGGTCGGAAATGGTCCCTATATTTTAAAATGCCGAAGATGTCATTTGAAATTTCAAGTTAATCCAAAATATATAAGCTAAGTGATTCTTTTGAGGTATCAGCCCAACGCCTCTGTTCGACTGAGTCATCCTCCACTTCGACAAGTGAAGTAACCGCTGAATGTGAGAATTTTCTTGGATCGGTTACATTCTTTCGGGTTCCAAATTTTTAATATATTTTAAAATAAGCTGCTGATAGTTCACGAACGGTTATAATTGTAACTGTTACAGGCAGCGATGAGCCCATCGAGTTGGCCAATCCCTACGCACACGAGCCGAGGTACGTCTCTTTCCTTTACAAATAACAAAAATATTGTCACAATTTCGAATCTAGAAGAAAATGTTACAATCATGGTAAAAACAATCTTAGGAAATGCTTGCTATGCCGGACGGGCGTCGAACTGAACTACAAGAACGCGCGCCTTCTTCAAGTGAGAGAGAATGTTGAGGAATTTCAAGTCGTGAAAATTATTCAGCAATTTGTGTCGACCTTCTCGGGCCGCGTTTACGATCGCCACGTTACGGGACTGTGCGACGACCAGCAGAACAAGTATGATTGGGGCACATTTTTCAGTTTTCGAAAAGTGTAGAAAATCGACTCCATTCCTGTTTTTTTCGAGGCAGTATTAGAAAGGACGAAAACATATAGGAAATGCATTGAAAGCACAACATACACGAGAAAATTGAAAAAATGGATGTTTGTGAAAGAAATGAACCCGTTTCAGATTGATTGAGACGATTGCGCTGTCGCGAAAGGCCGGCTACATGCCAGCACTGGTGAAGGATCCTAAATACGTCCGCGACCCTGCCCTCTTCAATCCACTCAAGCCTCTCCGACCGCACTCGTTTGCTTAGGACTTGGGATCTCTGATCGCTAGGAGGTATGTAGATTTATTTTTCAAAGGTCCGAATATCTCGCGTATTTCGTTGTTATGGCTAAACATTTATTCATGTTTGCTATTGTCCGAGGTCAGTAAAAATATCTTGAGTCCTACACAAATTGGATGCCGTGATTGGTCGGCGAGTGGACTTGACATCGGTGGTAGAGTTTCCGGAGATGACGCGTTACTGGCCATGACGATGGAAGCAGATGCTTCCTGCATTGAAAGCCTTGGCTGAATCGATACCAGAGTCATCAATTACAGACTTCACCAAATCCTGATCGATAACGGCTGTCTCGTTATCGGTCGCCTTTTCCGTCGATGCAACTAACCACGCGGGTCGTCTTTTCCGATAGCTTCATCCAGAAGCTTCTAGAACTTTCCTCTCTGTCCATCACAAAAAGGGTATCGAATGTTCAAGAAGCTTCTAGAACTTTCCTCTCTGCCTCTTCAAATAACTGACCGAATGTTCCAGATTCTTCTAGAACTTTCCTCTCTGACTGTTTCAAAGCTTCTATTCAGAACTTTCCCGAAGCCTCTATTCAGAACTTTCCTCTCTGACTGTTTCAAAAAGGAGCCCGAATGTTCCAGAAGCTTCTTGAACTTTCCTTTCTCGCTGACGGAAATTAATGGCATCATATTTTTGAAGCTTATCGATTTTTTTCATGCAAGCGAAAATTAATGGCTCTCCAAAAATTTCCGATCCCCAACAATCATCCGTGATACAATCGTTCCAAAACTCTAACACTATGTGATAAAATATATATACCAGCCGGCCTCTGCGCAGCTTGGCGGCGCCTTGCCGACTGGCGGGTACATTATGTTCGACTGTAGTGATATCCAATGGCCTTCCTATCCAAAAACACCGACTGGAGGCTCACGCGCGAAGCGCGTGAGCCGCCAGTCGGTAGAGGCGCCGCGAAGCGGCACCGAGGCCGGCTGGTTTCGAAATGATGTGCCATGATGAAAGAATACTGGATGCTCTGTCTAATGCAACAACACAATGACGAAAGAAGATTGTCTGCACTCGTTACTCCTGGATCTGGTCGTATGTCCTTTTTGCGTTCACTGAAGCATTCACACGCAGTTAACACATCCGGCTAAAGAACCTCAAGAGCTGGAACAGCGAATCCGTTATGTATGGCACACTGGAAAGCACACAGAACAATTGGTAGGTGATATATGCCACGGTGGAAAACAACACGATTGCTCGATTTAGATCGTTGGTATCAGCGTGACCTCGTGCTCCTAGTATCTATGATCCTTGAAAGGACGCTGCTGTCTCATTTGTGCAATTGCACACAAACCCACGCGAGTCAAGACATCGATCGGAGGAGATGTCAAGCTCCAAGGATAAGGACAGGTATGAAAATACAAATTGCGCATTCTCCCTCTTGTCTTCCTTTAGTCCATGCGCCGTTTGTGGTTCGCCCCGCGTTCTGTGCACACTTTGAAGTGGAATCTTGTCGAGTGTGTGCAGCCTTCTTTCGGAGAAGCGTATTGGATGATAGGTATGGACTGCTTGTATGGCCAATAACCCACGAGTTGACAATATCGAGCACGCGCGTAATAAATTCCGCCGTGATTATCTCCTGGGTAACGAGGATTTGAAGGTTGTTGTTTTCAGGAGTTTGTCGAGGGACCAATCTGAACTGGTGTGCCAAAAATGAGCTCTAGAGACCTAAAGGTCGAGCTGATATGAAAGTCATCATCGCTAAACGCAGTAAGTATTGTCACCCCGTGGGTTGTAGACAAATTGGTTTGAGAGGATCAAGGTAAGTGTGGATGAGCTCGAAAGGTTACAGTTTGACAACTCGAAAAAGGTTTGGAACGATAGCTGCAAATTAGGGTTCGTAAAAACAGACGAAAAATTTTACCGTCCGACCAGACTCTAGCTCCGGATCGACCGCCATCGGACGGTCCGGTATTGCCTGTGTGCTGGATCGGACGTCCGAATCGAGACGCGATAATCGGACGGACTGGTCTGAGACCGGACGACGTGTCTGAGACCAGTCCGTTTGGTCTCGCCCTCTCTGCTTTCACAACCAGGCAGGACTCAAAAAAACTCTGGATAAGTCCGGTTTGACTGTGAAAGCAAAGAGGACGAGACCAGTCGTCCAGACCGTTCTCAGACCAGACCGTTCAATCATCGCGTCTCGAATCGGACGTCCGATCCAGTACATATGTAGGCTATATCGGACAGTCCGACTTTTTTCGATAGCGGACGTCCCGTCCGTGGACGGTATCGTTTTCACAACTCTACTGCGAATATCACGCTTCACCCTTCTCATGCTGACAGCAAAAAACTGATTCTAGGTAACGAATTGTACACAATATCCCATTGACGTAATTCCTCGTACGCGTAAACTGACTCATCTCGTTAGAGATTCCAGTCGAAAAATTGCACCGCAAAGACTCGGGGTTTCGTTGATGGCATATACTAGAGATAGGGAACCCACAAGAGGGTGCCTCTCTTCTCGGAGCATACCGGTCTAGTCGAATATCATGTCATGGTTGCTCATGTCCTCCCTAGTAGTTGAGTTGAGGATACCGCAAGGTGATTCCTCGTCTAGTGCAAGCGTAGCATATAGGTTCTCTTGAACACCTACGCAATATTACGAGACGAAGGATTGATTGTCTTGAATTGGTAGGTAAGCTTGGCTCCGCATCGAGCCTCGAATCGGGTGAAGAGAGGGATAGACTGGGACTTGGTAGAGAAGCAACCTATTCAGGGCCCAAACGACGAACAGATGATTCCAGTGTATGCTCTCGTGTAGAACTCTTATTGTGATTATTCCAAGTTCACGTCATAACCGGAAGAGCAACCGCGCACAATCGCTACCGTTTCTAAGGTGATTGTATAGACAAGCAGGTTACCAATCGGAATTAATCACGTTCATTGTCTATTGATCAATGCCTGTAATGCACTTTCACAACCGCGACACAGATGTTGTACCGCTTTGTAATAAGGTAGAATGTGCTCCGGCAGAAACCACGCATTGCCTTAGTCGACTAGCTGAAAACAATTACGAAAGTTCTAATTCAAGAGTCGACATGCTTTCTCACACCCGTAAAAATACGATCTCATGTTCTCTATTTTTCAGTGTGTACCGCAAGATCAATGCCTGCAACGCACTTTCGATTGTTTTCCAATCGAAAGACGCCCAAATAATAAATAGTATTTTGTAAAAAGAGCGCCATGTATCTTAGGCTATTTAATTGTTTTCTATACCACTCTGACTTGGAATCGAGAACTAGGTGCAGTCAGCTGTAAAAAGGCGGCTATGGATGACGAACAGCGGTCCCTTTTTCCAGAATGGGCACATTCCTGGTCTTGGCGTACTACATTCTGCGAAAATGCTATGATTCAGCTGGAAAGAAGATGTCCTTATAGGTTGCAGATTTGTAGTTCACTTGGAATAACAAAGCTTGAGAGCATACGTGGAATGGATAAGGACGGAGAGAACGTGTACAGCACATTAGATAGTACCTACGCTAATGAGCTTAGGATGGCGACCGCGTTAATGACGCGAATAAGCGTCTATCTCACCGGGCTTGAATGTAGTCTACATGTTTATTCTTGCAGCGGGACATTTATGATGAAAGAACCAAGTGCAACGAACGGATTCAACAGACATAACCGTAGGTTTGAGAGCAAGAAAGCCCAAAGTAAATCGAGTCAATTTGAGCTCAGATTCAAGAATTAAAAGGACAAAACTTCAGAATTTAATGCTCGAGTTCGGTGCTGTTCGCCTTTTTCTCCTTTTTTTCTTGTATCTTTCTTCTTATGACTGTGTGTTTATCAAACTAGTCGGAGAGAATTGAATGAAAATTGGTTCCGCGCTTGGAGGGCTTCTGCGTATTCCAGAATTGATTGAGCTGCCCGAAGTATTCCTCCGCGGACTTGTGCGCGTTGATTATTTTCGCAGTCCTCGAATGTTTCGTGATCTGAATAATTCACCCAATGTGCAATTTATGTAGCCTCACATCAATTCTTCACATGCGTACGGCCAAGAACTTGTAGAGTTCCATCTTGCGAAATTGCTGGCCGATCCCGCCTTTGAAGAAGAGGCAAATAAGAGTGAAGCCAACTCCAAATCTGAAATAGACGTGTAGTTTCGGAAAGAGTGTTAGAACTTACATGGAAACAATAACATCGAATAGTACCGCACAGGCTGCGCGTAATTCATCAACGGTTAGCGGGAGGATGTCCATGACGAATCCAGGGAAGTATTCCATGACGAAAGGAAGGTAGAGAGAAAGCATCCGGGTGGCAAATGTCACACCCGAGACCAGTGCCATAAGGCCGAGCAAGCGGACGATAAACTGAAAGTAATGAATATCGAAGGTGCCTTCAGAACTATATCGATTATTGAGAAAAGTTTGAAAACTTGAAAGTTTGCAAACTTCTCAATCTTTTCTCAATGGTTACCAAACATACGATATTCTGATCTTTTGCTAATTTACCGTGAGGACAAAGACATTCTGGCGGAGTCCGTATGCTTTCGTTAGACTGTACCCACTGTATTCATCGTCACGGATAATGCGAAAGACCGCCTTGTAGACCACGAAAACGGTCTAAAGGGTTAGCGAAAATGTTACCAATATTTCATGGCCTACCAACACACTTGAGAAGAATAGAACGAGATACGTGAAGACATCAAGATTTGTCGAGTAATATCCTGGAAATAACTGTGTCGCACTAACATGCCGGGACGCACCAAAGGACCAGCAGATTGTCTTGGCGAACGGAACAACGTTGGCGATAAGCTCAGTCGAACACAGAATTAGTCGTGATTTATTCGTGTCGCTCTGGTACCTCGAAATACATCATTCTGAAACCATTTCAACGGAAGGAGTAGGAGCAAGATTCCGGTCCGTAAAACAGCTGTGGAATTTGCGGATAAAATATGCTAAAATGCAGACGCAGGCGAAAGTGCAAGTGCACTTTCGCCTGTGTCT
>JACMIG010003679.1:0-11701 GCA_014805385.1 Levipalatum texanum | reverse complement strand
TCTCACAACTGAGTAGCCGCAAAGGGCGTATGCTTGGCATTCACACCCCATGCTAACCCCACGCGCATGAGCCCTGGATCCATCAGGGATCAGAGAAATAAAATTCCAAACACTATGTACCGTTACTTTCCGATCAACCTAATACTAACCCATATCCGTGTTACTGGATTGTTTGTCAATTTTGGACAACATTTGGCAATCGTCCGACAACCTAATTTCTCACTGAATTGCAGGCCAATATAACGCGGGAGCAGTTCGATCCTGTCGAGCCGAATGATGCCACGCCAAACACGGAATTCATCGTAGGAGTCGGACAGCTGAGGAAGGGCGGAGTGGCCGATTACGGCGATAACATTGCCATGCATCTCCTGTGCCAATTTGATGTTTAATTTAAATTACAATATTGCGCTTTTAATTTTAACTCTAAAACAGCCAAATTCCAAGTAAATTTGTGCAATATTTTTTTCACGACATGGGATTAACTGCAACGTGTTTCAATGGTAACCCGAATTTGGAATTATTTCACAAAGTTACACAAACTTAGTGTGGCAACGGAAACACGAAAAAAACGGCAAAAATGTCACAATCGAATTCCCCCAATAGCTTGCGAAATTACACAGTACTGCAGCAGAATGATGCCCTTTTGGCCCGGCGAAGAGCTTTTTTCCAGAGTGCAATAGGCTTACATCTCGTAAAAGATAATTCCGTTCACAATAGTATCTTTTGATCAAGAAGGTCGGCATAGTGTTTGTAATGTTTCGCATGTATTGTCAAGTGCCCAAGCAATTCTAAATTATCGATCGGGAGGCAAAACGTCAGGTTCCTGCATCTCTGCGTTATCAAAGCGTTTGTTGCTCAACAAATTTTGCAGGCTTCAGTTGGAATCCAGGTCCAACAAGCATGCAAAATTTCAGCTTCGTAGCCCTTTTTGTTCCGGAGATACAGAAGGGGACTATGAGATAAACACAGTGTCGCGGAACAGGAAATTAGAATTGCTTGGGCTCTAGACAATACCTAATCTCGTTATAACTTTCTAACGCGTATCCGCTTACTTCCCTTGCTAGTAATTTTGTAAATTTAGATCTTAGCGGATCCAACGATATTAACGCAAAATTATAAAAAAACAGAACTTCAAATTAAACAGACATATTTGGCGCGCCGTTCAAAATGCACTAATTTCAGGAAGAATTGAGATATACTCCAATTTCTCCTCAAGAATAATTTTATACAAACACATTATTTTTCATTTCGAAAGTCCGGACCAAGCTTTTTATCATTTTAAAGAAGTTGAACGGTAGCAGCCAGCACGAAAATAGCAGGTGTCTGTAGAGATAACATACTTTCATTTAAAGCTCAATGGACCGTGCTCAGTACTGGAACAACATTGCTTCTTGAAGACAGAGCGATCGGATTCTTTTGATAGCCGCAACTGTCCATCACCATTTGTGCTGTGATGGTCTCCTGAAGGTGTATCAGTTAAATTAAGTTTTTATGGGGGTGAGAGAAAGAAAACCATATAATATTAGTTTTGATTGAGGTGTAAATGTTAATATATAATAGAAGATTCTAATCACACTTTCCTATTTTAAGAACTTTAAAACAAAATTTAACGCAAACATACATCGCAATTGTGACCGACGCACGAAATTTCAAATTCATTATGTGCGCTGTTCGCTTCACAGTTGATGAGACTTCTCGACTTCGATTTGACTACCGTTTTCATCCGAAATATCGTCCATGTGAAATTGATAGCTTTCACAGTGACTTGGCATCGCAGGTTGGGGAAATTTGCATATGTTCTGGAAAAAAGTGAAATACAAAATGTATTCTGTTTGATTTCTGATGAAATTAACACACAGATCGTTTTCATTCGAGTCGTAAATAACGTGGCCACTGCATTCAATGTATCTCCTTTTGCAAAAATCAAATACCACATCCTCTGTGACCGATTCCTGAATCCAAATGGATATCAGTTAAAAAGTTACTATTCAATTACATCGCAGTTTTCTCCATAGCACGAAACGGACGGCGAAATTCCATCGTCCTCACAGATAAAAGGGTCAGTTTTGTCCGATTTGACGCTGGAAACTTCGGCCCTTTCCCATTTGTTGTTCACGAGCTTCAATTGAACAAGGCACCGTCGGTTTCTGATCGATTCGTTCCTTGAAATATTAACATCCATTATATCGATGTTTTGGATACTCACATTTTGTCTTCTTCAACATTATATAGCATCCTGTTATTGCATACAACAAACGTTCATGAAAAGGCTATCATCTCGGATTCTTCACTTCTCACGTTTGCAAACGGCTGTAATTTGTTGCTGTGTCACTTGTTGCTGAAAAGCGAAAGTTCATAATTTAAAAAAATGGGTGAAACCAACATCGCATCCTCCGTTTGCGCTGTAACACGAAACAACCATCACTTCTCCGTTTTCTACACATTCCAACATAGAACTATTGCTATTCGATGCAATACTTGTTCCGTTAGGTAGTGGTGCACGCCAACGCACTACAATATTGTTGGTACGATCGGTTTGAAATATCATAGATGGTACCTGGTCCTGGGGACAAGCTGACAAGACACCGGCGGAAAAAAATGTTCGCGGTCTTTTCCATTGAAAGAAATCTGACCATTGCAAACCGTATTCTTCACTGAAATACTTTTTTTCCGATTGCAAGAGCCAATTTCCTCTTACAGTTGCAAATAAGAGCAGCAAATTCTGAAGTGATCCATTTTTAAATGGAATTGGGATTAAACGGTTTCGAATTCTATGCAAACATCGCAATTATCCTCTGAGCATGCAACTGTTATCATTTCCGTATTCTTGTTCTCGCATGTGAAAGGATTTGTCAAATTTGGAGAGAGCATAGTATCGAATGAAATATTCCGCATCCAAGTCGTTCCGTCTGCCCAGAATCGAACGATGCATCGAGGAAGAAGACCTTTTCTTCTGCAACAAACAAAACTAACGTTGAGCTCAATGCTGACTGACCTGTCATCAGTTTCGTTGAATAAAAGCTTTCCATTGCACACGATACTGTTCCCTATATTGTTTATTTTGAAACTCTTGCTAAAGATTCTACTCGCCTTTACAAATGTCTATAGCCTTTTCAATAGTTAATTGAGAATGCACTCCCATTAAGACTGGCAACTTGCCAAAAAGTTCTAGCAATCAGTAAATTTGAATTTCGCTGTTTCTATAATACGTCGTCAAAAAATTTAACCAGCTCATCTGTACGAATCTTGTTCCATTTCCTATATAATACGAATAAATTATACTGCAGGGAAAAGCATCGTATGCAACGGAATTCTCAAATTCAACGAAACTCAGCAAATGTCAGTCAGCATTGCACACAAATTATAAGTGTCTTCGTTCAGTGACGACAGATTTGTTCCCCGATGCATTGTACAATTCCGTGCTGTCGGAAGCAGTTGGATACGAAATTCTTCATTCGAAACTGTGCCCTCCTCCATCTTGACGAGTCCTTTCACATGCGAAAAGAGAGACAAAGAGACCATGCTGGTTGGATGCACAGGAGATCACTGCGATGTTTGTATTTTGTCGAGTTATTAAACGTAAAAATTGCATTCAGCAAACTATCACTCCAGAATTTGCTGCCGATATTTGCAACTGTAAGTGTGACCAAATGATTGAAAATTTACAAACTTTTTAGTGCAATATACGATTTGCAACGGCCAACTTTCATTCAACGGAGAAGAACGCGAACATTTGTTCCGCCGGTGCCTTGTCAGCTTGTCGCCAGGATCACGTATTGAATATTTTTGCAAATGTCAAAAGAATATTGCAGAAAATTGGACTACGCCGCAAATGTTAGGAAAAAGCATTGCCTCGAACGATGACAAGCCATTGGACTGCGTTGAAAACAAAAACGTGATGGTTGTTTCGTGCTACAGCGCAAACGGAGGATGCGATGTGCGATTTCACTAATCTTATATCTGAAATGCATGCATTTTCAGCAACAAGTCACTCAACAACAAATTATAGACACCTGCAAACGTGAGAAAATGCAGACACTGAAATGAATGCCTTTTCAGGAACGTTTGTTACATGTAATAATAGGATGCTATATAATGTTGAAGAAGACGAAAAGTGAGTGTATCTTAAAGGAGGGGTTCGGGGACCTTCTGAGTCTCATTCGTGACTATGTTCAGGCTGTAGAGCTTGAAAAATCCAATCGAATGGTGTATCTCACTAAGCATTTAGATGTTTCTATGGGGAGATAGAGCGTTTAGAATAGGGTCTGGCGTGGGGAATTTCAAACGCATTTGTGGCCGTTCTTTTTGCACGCAATCATTAAAACTTTTCTATTTAAGATTTATGAAACCAAAAACCAGACTGGAAAATCGCTCAAGGCAACGTTTGAGCGACTGATTTTCGTTGCGGCTGAAGCCGCCTCCGGATCGCAAACTGGAATTAGCCCTGGGTCGTATCATAGGACAAACTTTTAATTTCTTTATCAATTCATTTTTCCTGATTTTATTCCTCACTCTAAGTTCATGATTTGTGGTCTGATGTTTTTCTCGTACCCAAAGCGTCAGTTTAGCATCGGTACGGCTTCCCTAATTGGGCGGATGCAAATTTGATCGCAGTGAGGCAGCCAAGGCATATGGTATTCCTGCACGAACGCAATTTTTCACCAGTACCACACTTTGTGTACGTGTTCTAGAATATTTAACGAAATTTATACACAAATCAAAAAAAATTACAGCACATTTGATAACTTTAAAAATAAAATCTAAAAAAGTGTCATAAATGCTCCCCAGTTCGACATGATCCCTATAATTAGTGGGAACCTCACTTTGTGCCTGCTCGCTAAAACGTATAACTTGAATAATGCACTTATCGTTGAACGGAATAGCGAAAGCATGATTTTATTCCAAGAAATTGGAAACTGTCCGTCACTTTGCCGTCTGCGTCTCTCAGACTGCCTTCTGTCTTGCTTTACGGATAATGATACTCAGCCAAAGTGAAGTTCATTGACCAGTTTACCATGTTCCCTTAAGTTCCCTCATGCGCCCTTTTGTGGGTGCTCGCTAAATCGTTACACGTGAAAAACCCACACAACCACGAACGCTCGGTCGGACTCGGTTTTTCAGTATGGCACTCAAAAAATCGATCTTTTTGCCGCCAATGTACAAGCGGCAAAATTGTTTTATAGGATTTCTGTGTATTCCCAGATTTAAAACAAATCAAGCTCTTTACTCAGAAAGCAATAACTAGCGGCTAGCCGTCCTCTCCGAAGTGCGCTGGGGGGCTCAAAGTCAGGTCCCTTTCAAGTCCGCCAAATAGAAAAAGTCGGCCGCAATTTAGAAAGGCTTCACTTTTAACGGTATGTAATTTACGGAATTCCGTTTGACGCCAGTCCCTACGTTTAGAACGCCGGGCCTGACGCACAGGGACGGCGCGAAATTCAAATTTCGCACCAGCCATTATATTGGCAGCTTGCCAAATCCTCAGATCTCGCGCCCTGTGCACTATAACTTCTATCATTGTCATATATCAGTGGTTTATTAATCAATTTGTTCCGTTGGCAAGCTGCCAAATTTCGACACTGAAGGTCTCCGAACCCCTCCTTTAAGTAGAGCTTTTGAATTTTAACATTTTAAGGAACGAATCGATCAGAAGCCGACGTTGCCTTGTTCAAATGAAGCTCGTGAACAACAAATGGGAAAGGGCCGAAGTTTCCAGTGTCAAATCGGACAAGACTGACCCGTTTATCTGTGAGGACGATGGCATCTCACCGTCCGTTTCGTGTTATGGAGACAATTGCGATGTAACCGAATGATCGGATTTCCCGTAAATTCCAAAGATTTCAGGAATTGGTCACATTGGATATGATTTTCGATGTTTGCAAAGCGCGATACACAGTTTGCAATGGCGAAATTATATACGATGAAAAGGAAAACGCCACGTGAGTAATTTTATTGAAGTTAGAAAATTAAATTTCCCCTTGCAGAACCATTGCTAACTTTCCAATTCTGCGATGCCAAGTTTCCGTGAAGTTCGCTTTGGACAAGTTACGGATAATTCCGATGAAAAAAGCCCTCAAATCGAAATCAACAAGTCTCCTCGAATGCGAATCTAAGATTGCTGGTCATGAATTTCTGGTTTCATGCATCGGCCGCAATTGTGATGTATGACAAGCCAAATTATTTCAATTAGGTTTTGATACAGGAGAATATCACAAAGAAGAGTTTAATCCTTGTCTGTGATTTCAAACATGCAAATCCATCGACGTTTAACAGTGCCTTCTCAGCCGCAAAAATGGTTGGTGTGCTTACAATAGAAACAATTTTCATTTTTGCAGAGGTCTCTCATTTCTGTTCTGGTTGCGACCGTTCGATTTTTGTGAAATGATAAAGTGAATGTGATTATGATCACTTGTTGTTGCGTTTAAGACTATATACATACTTACAATTAGGATATTAGGTTGTTTCATGAGTCTTGTGACATCGACATTTGGAATATTCTTTCTTTGTACTGTGCCCATTTCATGCACTAGAGGTTAGTAAGACCAGAGTGTCCCACGCATACTCCCTGAGCCACTTCCCGGGCAAATGGGACTTCGCGTTCCAAAAGTTCTCAGAATCTTATTTTTGAAATCCCTGGAAATTAACAAATTGTTTTTCTTATTCCAACCGCCTTTTGGATGCTCATACACTGCAGCTGGGAGAAAAATGCTACCCTTCAGGTAAACAATGTTAATTTGGAATGTTAAATCGATGCCATCTTATACCGCATATTTGCCCATTTGCATACACTCAATCAGTCAGTCTATCGAGACTGTTCATCAGTCTCAACCAGAAATGAAGTCGCCTCTCCGCTTCTTCCTCCTTCTCGCTGCCACTTTTGGCCATATTCAGGTTATCTCTTAACTTTTCCTCGCTACTCAACCTGTTCAGTGCAAATATGATGAAAACCTCAAGGACTACTTCAACCCGCGTGATATATTCGGTAAAATTAGTGCTTTTTGCCCGTTCTTTCGCGGAATTTTATCCGAAAACAAAACCATTTCTTCTAGATATTACCTGCTGGCCCGAAGACGATCTCTATCAGCTGGATGCATTGAAAAAATCGCGATACGAATATTTCGGTGAACGCCAAAATTTGATCTTTTAAGAAATATCTTCAGGTGACAAGAATACGATTCATGCAACTTCGAATTGCTTCAAGTTTGCACTTAAATGTGTTGCGATCTTTAAACGACGTTTTGAGATGGAACAACGATTCTGCGGAGATAATTGATGCAAAAGACGATATCAAGTATGTTGTTTGTCCGGAAACGACTTTCCAACATGACCTGTTGCCTGAAGACTCTTTCTGATGATGTGTCTCCACTGGAAACATTCCAGGCAAAAGGTCGTTGAAATCGATCGCAAGACTGTCTACATTTTATAGCTTTGTTTGCAAACATTTTGACTATGTAAGAGAGATGCAAACAGTGTTTGCAGCTCTTGTTTCGTTCGCTGTCGTTCATATGTTTTCAGACCCGACCCTGATATCGAGCAGCCCGAATACTGCGAATCGCACAATCAGTGCAGGTATGAAATGTTCGTTAGGAGCATTCTTCTTCTAATCTAAATGGTCCCGTTCATCTACGTGGGAAAATTAAACATTTTCAATGTTTAGAAATAGGTCGACGTATGCGCTAATGCTCCCTCACTTACAGAAATTCCTGCAATTCCTTCTTTGATTGGAACACGTAAATAGTTTCGATGCATTAATTGCATACATGTTATCAAACGCTGTGAAATGAGATGAATGATGTATTTTAGATGGCTTACTAAGAAAGGCAAACTTCCGAACGACGGGCCATGGTGCTTTGCGTTAGATGTCTATGATGTGAGGACAAGAATAATTTAATTAATATATAAATATTAATTTGATAAGTTAAAAGAACCTGCAAATGCACCAGCACGATCCTACATTTGTATTCAGTTCTAATTTGCTTCATTATTTGTTTATCTATGTACTTGTATTTCTAAAATTTCAGAATGAAATCAAGGCTATCCACTGCTTCAAAAAATGCAGCCATAACTATAAGACTACAAAGACCGGAAAGAATGGTAACCCTAATACGATTTTACTTTATTGTGGTCTTCAAGCTGATTTTAAATACATCCATTTAGGTTGTTGTCTTTTACACTGCGCCCAGGTGCTAAGTTCGGAACAATGGGCCATTATAATATTTCCATGAACCATAAGAAAACGCTGGAAATCGGTAGATCTATAGGGTGCTATGCAGAGATAGATCGAAGAAATTGATTCACCATTGAGGTTACTTGTAATAGTGTATAGATATTGCCGAGATCCAAAAGGGTGCAAATATAGGTGTGAATCAATCCATGCTAAAAAAAGATGAAAAATATTGAAAAAATTGCGAGCGAAACAGTCGACATAGTGAGAGTGGTAGAAAGCTCATTGCATGTTCACCGACTCAATTTTTATTCATCGATTCGTAATCAATTTTGCAACCCTGAAACGGGGATTCAAATAAAACGTTCGATGTAGTATTTATACATGCCTGCAAAATGCACTTTCGCATCTTCGTGTACATGCAAAAAAGGTGCATATACACGCAAGAAATGAATTTACAGGCAGGGGAAGTTTATTACACCGAACCTTTCATTTGAACCCCCCGTGATGCCTTAAAGAAGGATTCCGGGCACTTTTCGATTTTTCGTTTTCATTTGCATCTGAAAATGCTCGAAAAATGCTGTTGAATGATATAAAAAGCAACCAATATAGAAGAGTCCCTGATTTTTAAAGAGCGAAATTGCTTTATTGGTTTTTGGCACTGTGCCATAATTGTTATTCGCGATATTTGAACGTTTTTATTTCATTTCTGCGGTTCTGGGCTATGATTTCGAGTTTTAAAAAATATTCTAATAATAAAATCACAAGAAATGTCGCTTAAAATAGCAAAAAATCGCGATTTATCACATTTGGCACCGTGCCAAAATGTGTTTTATTTGGTCCCGCAACGAACGGGACTGATTCTCCCTGAAACTGGCGCAGTGCCAACGAATCATTTCGCTTCTTAGATAGTGAAAATTTCTTCGTTGAATTATGGTTTTGGTGTCATTCGACAGCATTTTTCGAGCTCTTTCGACTAAACTACTAAAAAGTGGGGGTCCAAAAGTGCCCGGAGTCCTTCTTTAACGGTCTCGGAATCAATTTATGTTGCAGTGAAAAAGATTCGGGATATTGTGCCGGAGCCGGCGGTGAATCACAATGTCCACTACACTTCGCACATCTTTTCCGTCTTCACGGTGGATCCGAAGGAGCTAGAGCTTGCATACGTTGTAAGGCCCAATTTTTATTTTATTTCCCTTATGTATTGAAATCGATCTTCGTTGTGGAACCCAATAGTTTCTGATTTCCTCATTTACATAATTTGGGCTTCTACATTATGGTACAATATTTTATTTTATTTCCCCAATATATATTCATTTCGGGTACCTCGATAATTTTAATAATATATTTATGACGGGCTCCACCAGAGACCCGAGAGCCTCCAGGTACAATATTTCTCAGGGAAGAAAAGACCATGCCATAGGAGTATGGTGGTTTTGGACATCTGACGAGGTGGTGGTCAAAACGTATTGACTGGATTCGGTCCAACTGCTTTCCGACTTTTCTGTTCCACCCCAAGCCCGTCTGGGTCGGAAATTTCACAGACAGCGTTATATTCAGAAGCCCTCCATGGTCAACCACGACGCGGCGCGGTTCGAGCAGAAGAATAATGTGAAATTAAATTCGCATTGGACCTAAATCGCTTCAAATCATCAGGTCTTCAAGGTGTGCATTGGCGTCGGCGGCGTACTGGTCTTCTGGTTCCTGGCCTGCCACTGCTTGGGTGAGCAGGGGGTCCCACCGCGAAAGGCTACCGTATGACCCTATTGGGTCCCGCAACGAAAAGCTACCGTATCCCCTTTGCAGGGAAGCGAGCCGACAAGAAGCGCAAGATGGTTGCGGCCATTCGCAATCGGGTAAGTATAGTTATCGTTACTCTAATCGCGCCTTCACACTAACCGTGCCTTCGCTACAAATGAGCCTTTGCAGGGATCGGAGGCGGCAGCGAAGCGTGCGCGGGAGGAACGCGACGCACGCAGGGCGATGCGTAAAGCCGAAGAGGTTCGTGGACGCTTTGTCGATGAATACACTTTTGTGTCGTTACACAATTGTGTCTTCAGCGGGAAGCAAATCGTGCTCCGGCGGCTGGGGAGACCACTGCAGTCTCCTCTTCGCCCGTCGCCCTCTCGCCCTTTGTGCGTTTGTGTCCCTGTTTGCACATTTGTGTCCTTGTTCACAGATTTGTGTTCTTATTTACAAATAAGTGTTTTGCAATACACTTTGTGTACAGAATTATACAACAACGAACATAAATTCAGAACCCGTCCTCGCCCGCAGCCACGTCGCCGGCAGCAAGTCCTCTTCATCAGAAAAATATGTGGTGTGTACATACTTACACGCACGACATTTTTGTGTAAGCTATTGCACTGTTGTGTTTGCAGATTCTTCCATTCCGAATGCCGTGGCTCTTTCACGGATAAAATTTTACTTTGGTTGTTATCACAGGATAAATCATCTCATGGACAGAATACAATAATTCACATCGAGAATTATTATTCTGGCATTTAGCGTACATGGGCTGCATAGTGAATTCGATTCTATGCAAGCAATGAATCCAGTCTGATAATGTGTGAAACGAGCACAAAAGGTTGTTAAAGACTACAGGCAAAAATTTTGCGCAATGTCGGATTTGAATCGGTCACTTTCCATCTCTGTCTCGTCAATCGGACACTTTTCCAGTCAGTCACATCCTAGACGAAAAGTGTCCCAAAGGCGAAACTTTCCGATTGCGGAACACTTCTCCGTACCCATAAGGTAAGCTTGTCAAAGCGGACATTTTTGCAGAAAAGTCACCTTCGTTATCGACATTATCTCGACCAGTCTCAGTCATCCGTAGACCTCGTCCGGTCTAGTTTTCGATTGCTCGACTAATGGGAAAGGTGTGACAGAAAATTTTATTAGAATTCCTGCACAAAACAGTGGTTACAGTCTGGACTAGTTTAGGACACCTTGGAAAGGCATTGTCGAGGACAGTGGATAGCGCGACAGTTGCGTTCCAATACGTATTTTGGCATTTCCGATATCGATGCATGAGAGTGTTGATGGTTTGGTGGAAGTATTCGATGGTGCCGTCGTGTGCGAGTCCCCAGTAGACATGACTGCGAAGGAACTCCGCAACGTGCGCGAGGAGATGCATCTTGAACATGTAGCTCTCCGTAGGCTTGAGAATGAGGAAGCATTTGTGGGTCTCAATCGATATCTGTTCCACATCCGAGGCCTCTTCTGACACGAATTATCCCCCATATTACTTGGATATCTGTTTCAAAAATCGAACTGTAAATTATTCAGGAATATTCATAAATTTCTGAAAAAATTTCCCGTCGGACCGGCTGTGCATAACGAGTCTATAGCTATCATTTTGCATAATTCGCTTGGAATCCATGCTCAGCTACACTACCGGCCAAAAGTATTTGGGCACTTTTTCATGTCTTCATAACTTTTGGCTGCCTCCATGAAATCAAGGGGGGTAAAAAGGATATGGTAGACCAACTCAAGGCCAGTATGTCGGAAAGTGGCACCGAGCCTGCATAGCCTCTGGCT
>JACMIG010003678.1:0-11704 GCA_014805385.1 Levipalatum texanum | reverse complement strand
TTACACGCTCATTTTTCACCGATTGAAAGTGCATTGATTTTACGGGAGTGTCCGAAACGATGATAGCTTAATAATTTCCTGTCTAATTCCAGACCACAATTGGGAATTTCCAGCCCGACTCAAAAGTAATTAGTGTTGGGGATTGCGTTCATTCTTAAATTCGAAAATTGCCCGGCCGATATTGGAAAGTGTTCGCAAAAAAAGAACCAACCCCGCGAAGCGGTTCTTCAGCTTCTTGGAAGGGATGAGGGCGATCTCCTCGCAGATCCTCTTGTTCGTGTGGAAGTTATGCGTGAGCTTCGTGTAGTACTTCTCGATGATGACCTTCGAGGCCTTCTTGACCGTATTCGTACGAAATCTCAACGGAAATATTTATTTAAACACATATTTGTTCATTCTTAAATTCAAAAATTGCTCGGCCGATATTGGAGTGCTCGCAAAAAAAGAACCAACCCCGCGAAGCGGTTCTTCAGCTTCTTGGAAGGGAAGAGGGCGATCTCCTCGCAGATCCTCTTGTTCGTTTGGAAGTCATGCGTGAGCTTCGTGTAGTACTTCTCGATGATGACCTTCGGGGCCTCCTCCCCGTCTTCGTACGAACTCTGCCCATGTTTGATACTGAAATTGGAACTATCAACAGGTAACAATCGAGCACGTAAATTTGCGAAATGTTTTAATTTTCTTGACGAAAAAATGACGTAAACGAAATTTTATTCGCGTCTCGCGCTTACACATGAGACGCTAGTTGTCGCAAATAAACGCAAAAACACTGACGTGCCGAAATTATGAGGAATAAAACGCGGAAACAAAATGAAATCATGAAATTGACCGAAATAAATCAATGCTGCGGCAGTTACCGTATCCTTGGCAAAGTGCCAAAAACCTTGAAATTAACAGAACTTCGTTTCAAGACCAAATGAAATGAGTCCCCAAACAGCTCCTTTAAAGGAGGGGTAAACCGACTTTTCAACTTCCCAAACGAGCCGTGCCATGACTTTCTTCTCATCGTGCGGTTTACGAAAAACATAATTTTTCTGTATAAAAGTCAACTTTTCGGCCAGAAAAACGGCTAAAACAAAGTAATTGGGCTCCCCTGTTTCAGGCAACGGCGGGAAATTTGAAAAATCCTACTGTGGCTTGTATTGGCACTGTGCCAAATCAACATGACAATGATTTCTACTAACTCTGAGATGATTCTGATATAGTTTTTTTTGTATTTTTAAGTGCTTGAAAATCGAGCATCATTTATACCCTGAGAGTCGGTTTACTCCTCCTTTAAAAAACTCCTTCCGCACAAACTGTTCTCTCTCCATTGAAAATAGGGTTCTCTCGTCATCGCAAGTGAAGAGAGCTTTGGAACTTCCATAATAACAATCAGCTCAACGGATTTGGAATTGAATCACAAGGTGACTTTCACTTTGTGCCATTGGGCACACGAAAGACTGGAAGGTGGACAATGGGAGGATGTGATAATTGGCACTAGGGAAGAGCTTCCTTTCACCAGTCAGCCTATTTGGAACGACCGGTGTCTTTTTTCCGATATTTAATCTTATATCGTAATTATTAATTTTACATACCGCAGAACTTTTCGCTCATTTTCAGAGATGCTCCCGAAATCAGTCTGTTTCTTATTGTTGTTGGTACCAGCTTCGCATGCTTTCCTCGCGTCGGCCTTTTCGTCCGTCTCGCAAGCAGGGCGCACTTCGAATTGCCGGTCAGTAAACATTTCATTGTCGACGATTAATCGGTTGGCCCTATGTGGTAGCTTATCAGGAATGAATTTTTTCTCGGGAGTGAAACAAACATCGAGACTATATTGCAGCGATTGGTCCGAATATTCGTCCTGTTTCTCCACGAACGACCGTTCATTCTGGCGTACCCTTCCTCAGCAGTGCTACCAGAATCGATACATGTCGGTAAGGATGTTCTCGGATGTATCACTCCCATGCAATCTACTCTTTCCGTAGCATCTCACATGGTCAGACAGCCAAAACTGATCAAAATCAATGCAAAATGTGGTGGTCGTGTGAATGCCGAAGGGAAGCAAGGGTGAAACCTCCCTGTGGACGGCAAGGAGGTTTCGAAGTTCTTCTTTAGCAAGGCGGGTGTTTCTTTTCGATGTGTTTGGGGGTTGCCTTTCGGCGAGGTTCAGTTCAGTTCAATTGGTTGTTGCCTGGGTGTGCTTGCTTGCTATCCCACCGTCTCCGGACCACGCGTTATCGAGAAATTCCGCATCGTTTAAATACCTGAGGCCCGGGGTTCGGCACAAACGCGCCGGGTTCCACTGTTATCAGTTTGTGGAAGGATGCCCGACTAGCGAGACAATGCGAGGGCTTTCGGAGCGGTACCAAACAACATGAATCTCGAGACATCATGGTGTCCCAAGAGATGTGATTTTCCTGTGTGCACCAAGATCTTTTCTTTCCCTAGATCATATCTCTTTTGAAAACGTTTTTCATTTGTTTAAATAGAAATGATTACCACTCGAAAAATATGATTCATCGACACTTTATGGCGGTGCAGAAACAGCTGCGTCACACCATTTATTACTCTTGACCTGTCAAGAGAGAACATATTGTTGCGAGCGCAAAAAGGAACTTCTTGGGCGCCACCTCATTCCAAAAGGTCTCCAAAACTCCAAACAGCACTCCAAAAGCAGCGGTCGTGTGTATCCAAATATTAACGAGTATGATTTGCTCAGCTCATCACGGGCATCGGCGCGCCGATCGTCCAGAAGTCAATGGATTACGCGGAGGCATTCAACAAGTCCGCCAATGCGTGTGGGATGTGCAACGTCCAGGTTCGGTATCTTGAACTGTCTAGACACCCAATAGCCTCGAAGTCCGTGTACATTCAGTTTGTGATCTGCATGTTCGGATCTTGTCCTAGTCTTCAACCCTTAGCCCAGCTCCAGATGATGAGAAACGAAATTCTTTCAGGTCTCCTGCAGTCCCCAGTGCGATCATGTCCCGGGGTGAGTGCTGAAAGAGGAATGGTGGGGATGTGATGGGGGAGAAAAAAGAAGAGAGATGATGAAGAAGGGGGATGAAGTGGTAGAAGAGAAGGGAAATGAAGAGGTAGAGGAAGGTGAGAGGAGGAGAGGAATGGACAGAAGAGCACAGTAGAGAAGATTGAGGACAAGAGAAGGAGAAGGATGGAAACTTCAGTGGAAACTCCTTCGGCGTCACAGACCGCATCTGTGCGCATCTGCCGACGGAGAGACAGGTATCTTACAGGACAAACATAGTGGCTCAATTCCCAAGCACCGTCCTTTTCGCTACTGAGTTCATTTCTTATTGATAGTATAACCCTTTCATATAAACTCAATTCTATGAAGTAAACGCAGTATCGTGACCCAAAGCTCCGTCCCCAACTGCGTATATCGCATAAGTTATGTACCTCAAATCCTCTCCTTCAGGCCTGCGCCATGACTTCGATAGCCTACGACGTATACTCGGGTGGCTGTCAGGTCTGGCCGCCTCGGTTTGTTTTCGTTTTCCGAGTCCACCATCTCAAGTTCCGCCCTGTCCTGCTAAACGCAGTTATTCAGAGGCGTTTCCGCGGTCGAATTCCTCGGTCCCCTCGTCCCAGTCCACATCCGTGAGCAGGTCTGGAGGCTGAAGCCGCTGAACTGCATAAGGTAGATCTGCGTTTAGCGTCTTGTAATTATTTCTGCTAAATGCAGCATCGACAAGAAGTGCTACTGCTGCTGTTCGCCGTACAAGCCGAATCCGTGCGATGCGCAGTGCACCCTCACTCCGTGCTCCAGGTTGGTCTTTGGTCTTTGTGCTTTGGTCTGTGGTTTATGGTCTTTGGTCTTTGAGTTCAGGTATTATGATCTTTTCAGGCGAAGCTCCTTCACATCCACACACATCAAAGTCCTCCGAAGGAAATACCTTGAGAAGCGCGACGAATGAATATTGTTTTCGAGTTGCATACAGTGGAATAAATTTTATTCGACCAGAATCATGTGTTCGCATTGCTTACCCTATTCAATATTTATACATCTCACAATTTACCGGCTGTACAATAGAGTCATTACCGGAATATAGATTTGGACTATCTGTTGAAGAGCCGCTCTAACACGGCACATTTCGCGCCACAGTCGGATTCATTTGCCACTTTTTAGTGCTTCGGGTTTTGGTGCCTTCTTGTAAGCAATGACGACGCCATTAACACCACAACCAGTTAAAGGTAATTATTTTTTACACTATTAAAGAAAAGTTCGATTGTATTGTTTATAAATTTTTCACTTCGGCAATATCGTTCCTTTCTCAATAATTCGGTCTCAAAGTCAAAGCACCAGAAAAGAATCTATATCTGCAGTCTCCTGAGAATTGCCTAGTAGCCAATTCGCACACGCCTGAAAAATGTCAGCCAAAGATTCCTAATTGGGATTGTTGCGACGGGAACGATAATTTAGAAAACCGTATTTTTGGACATCATCGTGAGTGGGAAATATTCTATGGCACGATGTTCCAGATGAATTTTTCGGACACAGTCCAAACGGACGCGAATTTGTGATTGAGAACGTTTTATTCGGAGAATCCTGCGTACTAGTTTACGGACTATTGTTCGATACCAACCGACATCGAAGGAAAAGATTCAAGCATATTATCAAGGTCAGTTATCCTACTGATATTAGTGAAAATAGTTTAATATTTTTTTAAAAATAATATAATCTTTAAATTTTTTAATATTTTAATAAAATTAAAAATTAATAAATTGTACAATAGAAGCAAAAATATACTAAATATGCATTGCAGTATTTTAATTTGATCACTCAGCGGTGGGGAGAACAAGCAACCTTTGATTCGGGAACGATTGACATGTCTAGAAGCACCCTGATGGTACGTTTGAAAGTCTTTTTTACATGTTGCCTGCTTTTATCGATTTGCAGAAAAATTTTGCCATCAATTGCAACCAACAATCCGTTTTTGACGATATAATTGTCGTAGAGAAGCCGACCCGTTATACCATGTATTTTATTCCAACATTCCATAAAGATGGAATTATATACGCACGCAAGGTTGAGGATTATTTTATAATAGAAGAAGGTCAAGTTATTTAAGAAATTTGGAGTGGAAACGGCTGGATTGGTCTGGTATGATCATTTCCATTCATTCCCTTCAATTCTGGTGGTAACAAGGAATGGAACGGTCGTACAGAAGCTGTTCGATACTGAAACAAAATCGATCATTAGCGCAACTCTTCCTACGATCCCGAATATGAACGCGAATGCGGCTCCATGGTCTCTAATCTCTAATTGCATGTTTTCGCATTCACACATCTGCCATATGCACAGAGACATGGACGAAGTCGACAACGTCTGGCATTTCTGGCTTTATGTAAGAGCCAGTAGCGAGACTCGCATATTCACGATTTCGTCGGATTCCCTGTCATTACTAGGAATATTCTCACTACATGGATTCTCACTACACGGAAAGACGTTGCTCATTAATCATGCTGACCATACACAGTGCGTCGACTTGATGACACTGGACCGCACTGTGCGACCGGACATGTATGACAAAGATGTAAGATTTCCGAAACTTCTCATTCGCTCCTTACTCCCGTTCGCCCTAAATTGCTAAATCCTTCAGACAGGAAGTGATTACCGTCGCATCACGAACGGGCAAAGAATGTTGGCCGTTCGATTGGGTCCGAAAGCTGGTCACGCCGTGTTCTTCTTGGGTTATGTGGAGGTAAATATGTTGTTTGCTCATGTTTGTTCATAGACAATTTTTTTCAAAAATAATTATTTATCCTAATACGAGATTTATAGCTCCCGCACCTGCGAAGCATTGCCCTGGACAAGATATCATCGATGCTTCCTTCGACACTGCGAAGAGAAGTCACGAAACGCCAATGCATAACTTCCCTGCATTTGTTCGAATTGATTTTCAAACGTTCGTGATAAAATTGATAAGACTTTCTATTCCATTTAAACGATCAGGACATACAGTTCATTGGTTCAGCGGAATCTGTTCGGGGGAATGGAATAAGGATCGTCCGCGGTCCTTATGATTAGCTGCGCCGCAATTTTCACTTCACTTTAATAGGCCCACACGATACCAGAAAGGGAATTAACCACTCGTTGTTGGGAACTTCAGAATTTCGGGAACGGTGCGAAAAAAACGCGAACGCGACGCGACCGCGCTGCGAACACTCACCTGCATGCCTGATCCCTGTGGTCCCTCCACCACACATCAGTGAAACACTCCCTCTAGCCGCAGAGACATCAGACGAGCAGAGAACGGAGAGTTGAATATAAATAGCGGCCGCGCGCTCAGTCGCCATCTTCTGACGTGATTCTACTCTCCTGAGCTCCTTCTCTTTCGCAATGGCTCCTCGCGTCGGAGAGTCTCGCATCATTTCGACGTCACTAGGGCAGCTGCAAGGCAAGCGCTTCCAGGAGTCGGAGGAGTTGACGCGGCCCGTCGATGCCTTTCTGGTGAGTCTTTATGGAACTTTTTGATTGATCCTATTGATCTCAGTATTTGGCTGATCGAAAAGTATTTGCGAAATGTATTTCGAAAAGTTTCGAAAACTTTTTTAAAGGTCACATCGACGTTTCGAATTTGATACAGCACATTTGTGAATTTGTGTGCGAAGAGTATCTGGTTCTTATTTGGTTGCTAGGGTAACGCACGAGGTCGGAAAAGTCAAGCGCCCGCACTCTAATTGATTCTAGGCTCGGTTCCCTAACCTTAGGGCGGCTGTAAGTGAAAGAGTAATTGTGGAGAGAGAGAATAGACTCGCTGACACAAATGGAACAGCTTCCAAACCCAATACAATACAATGCAGAGCGTTCCCTACGCCAAGCCTCCCGTTGGTCCGCTGCGCTTCAAGAAGACCGAGGCGGCTGAGCCGTGGAACGGAGTCCGTGATGCTACGCAATGGCCCGCCAACTCCATCCAAGGAGCGATGCCCATTCCCGGAATGCCCAAGGTAAGAATAGCGGCTGGAAATGAGGTTTCGGGAGAATAAGCTCGTAACCCTGAAAACATATCAAACCCCCTATCAAAAGATTTTGAAAAGGGAATTTATGGAGCTGCAATACTAAACGAAATAAGTGTATTCCACCGAAACGTTCTTTCCGCCACCAATGGCAAGAGGATGTCCTATTCTTCACAGCTTACTTTTTATCTTCAGTACGAACAAAGTGAGGATTGCCTGTACCTCAACGTCTTCACGCCGACGTGGAGCGCTCCAACAGGTATTAACAAGGGTCTTTTAGAATAAGGGTGAAGATACGGTGGTGTATGAACATGTATGATAGCTTCCGGCTTAACGATTATGATATCGCAAATAAATTGTTTCCTTTTTTCTGACAATGAGACATCAGCAGTCAATAGACGAGAATGCCAACAGTATTTTACAGCCGCCGGTTTCCCGGTCATGATGTACATCCATGGCGGTGGATACGTCCTGGGAAACTCTGAGCAGGAGGGAGACATCGGCATCGCCAAACTACTGGTGAGTTGTCATCATTGGAACCAGCGTATTTCAACTGGGGCGATTTTAATGCAGATGCTCGCCCTCAAATATCTTGAGAACATTTTTTCACGATTTTCAGTTGTTGCGCAAATAATATCGAAATTCATCGTGCACGCGCTCCAAAGTGTACATCTGTTGAAATCCCACAGGTGGGGGATTTTCTCATAGGGATATACCTCGATCGGCGGTGAGGGGGCAAAGACTACGTAAAAGTACGAGATTGATGGCGAAAGGACGGTGAAAACACACAACCAGTATACTGCATTCCTTCTCCTTGCAGTTCAAAACATTAAAAATCTACTTGCAGGTCAGCAAGGACGTCATCGTCATCACAATGCACTACCGCCTTGGGTTCCTAGGATTCTGGGCGACAGGTTCATCCTATTTTCTCCAAACCTCTCAATCCCTTCAGAGGATGGCTCCATCCCGTCGAACCTCGGACTCTGGGACCAGACGCAGGCCCTCAAGTGGATTCAACAAAATATCGGAGCTTTCGGCGGCGACAAGGTAGCGGATACACCAAATGTTTCACAAGGCGGATTGTGTACTATGGTCGTTAGATTGAAACGATTTGGATTCACGGTCAAACATGAGCAACGCCGGTAAGGGAAAAGCCTTGTGAAGAAAATAAAAAATAAATAGGACGTGATCACAGACCATTAGGCTTGACTGCAAAATAAGCAAGAACCCAAGTGCGGTTTCCAGGACAACGTGACTCTCTTCGGAATGAGCGCTGGTGGATCGTCGATCGACCTCCTGACGTTAAGCCCCCACTCCAACCGTGAGTCCACATTCAAGTACCACAAATAAAAAGATGGACTGGCAGGAAATTTGCGAAAAGGAACATACAAATAATAGACTTTTATGCGTAGGTACATGGGTTAATGTTCTAAAGCAAACTCGGAAATGTAGAAGAATAATGCACCGGACATACTAATTCATCGTGATGCATATTCTAGGCCTGTTTAACCGCGCCATCGCAATGTGTGGATCCGCGTATTGTTCGTGGGCAACGAACACAAAGGAGAAGCAACTCCAATTGTAAGTCTTTCCCCGTGTTCGAAACACCACGTACTTTGCAGCTGCTCAGCCAAGATTGAGCAACTCCAGCTGCAGGATAAGTCACCGGCTGAGGTTTGAGAGACCTCAACCAGTGACTTGTCCGGGGGGAAGGGGGGATCTTACTTGAATATATGGGAAAACATGGTATACGACATGTTCTTACTAGAGTATTCAGCTCCACGAAGCTCTGATGACCATCGATGCCAAAGAGTTTATCATCTCCGGTCCAGTGGACATCATCACTGGATTCCGTAAGTTTCTTCAGCTTATTGAAATCACGGCTGGCTAATCGCCGGCCGCAACAATTATAGATAGCATAGCTCCCATATAAAACCAACGGCAGAAATTTGTGAGACTTGTTCGGGTATATCCGTAGGCTTCTTATGGTAGCATTGAGAATTGTTACCTCCGAAACGGCAAGTTAGACACCATGGCAAAGGCAAGTTAGACACATGTTTACATTTCAGAGGCAGCGCCCGTAGTGGACGGAGACTTCTTCCCCGAGTCCCTGGAGGAACTGAGGAAGAAAGCGCCCGCCATCCCAGTCATGGCCGGCGTCAGCACTTCCGAAGCTGCCATGCTTTGTAAGTTCCCCCGGAATATGTGGCATAATCATCCCAAGTTCATGTATCTCCTCATAGAAAATAGCAAAAAACAACGTCAAACATAGCGGCAGGCTCAGAAATACACCAGTTTTATGATGGATGCTGTAGCTATGACGCAGAATATTTGTGCCATCCTGTTGAACCAAGACAATATCTAACGCTAATTGTTAAGGCATGATGAATCCGCCGACCCGCAAGGTCGACGATGTAAAGGAAGTTCTGGAGACGCTCACGGGCAGTAAAGATATTGCTGCTACCAGGGTTCGCACATCTAGAAATATCAAGTATTCAGTTGTCTTGTTCAGGAAGCCGTCACGAAGTTCTACAACATCGACGAATCTACCAATAGTGGTCTTGGGAAGACGCAGGTTCATTTATGTCGTTCGCATGACAAAAACGGCAATGCTCCAGAGAAGAACAGTAGACTATAGCGAGAAGTTGACCTGCTTTCTAATTCGCTATAAATTTATTTTCCATTTCCACTCTTTACATAACAATGATCGTGTTCAGTTCATCTCCGACGGCCTCTTCGATATCTCCGCCCTGCGCATGGGCCAAGAGCTCGTGGCACTCAAGAAAGGTAATGTGTAGTGATTAGATTATAACGTTAACGCCTTGAGCGGTTGTGCTGTTGAGCCTATTCTACAGCAAAAGTTAAATTTGGCATGTAGCAAATGATGATGGTTCTCATCGAAGCTATTTATTATTTTGCAGCTCCCGTGTACCTGTATCTCTTCGAGCACTTCAATCCGAGCGCCTACGACTCGCTTCCAATCAAGGTCGAAGTGAAATGTAAGAAACACTTCATATTATCCTAAACCCTTTGGTATCCAAAGTATAGTATTTCCTAAGGCTTCTAATGAAGCGGTCCGTTCTGACATTTTTATCCTGGGATTCCTCTGATCGCTTCTCAGCGACAGGTCACAAAGGGGCCGAATTGCTAGAACTTCTAAAGTAACACCTTTCAGCATCAACCCATGGTGGCGAGAAGCCGTCAACATTTGGCAAGGTATATTTCTGAATAATATAAAATTCATGGCTCATTCTGCTACTATTTTTTTGCTTTTCTCTAAATGTCACTAAAAATATAACACCTTTTTCAGAGCTTCTTGAATGCTCCTCTCAGCGACGATGATTGGAAGGCAGCTGGCATCTGGTCGCGGCTTCTCACCAACTTCGCCACCTACGGAGATCCCAATGGATCGGAGAGCGCTCCGGAATCCAAGCTCGACTTCGAGTGGCCCCGACTGACCGAGGAGCACGGCGAACGGTTAGCGCGTTTCAAAGCATTCCGAGTACTAGCGAGTTTTTTGGTCCATGACTTCCATACCCTTATAAATATTCGTCCCGATCTTTTTTGCATCTCCGTTGAAAATGGGACTTTTTCGTTGTCTTTTTGGTTAGATACATTATAGTGAGATTCGCGCCACCATATAATAGGTGAGATGTTCGGGCCGCTTTGGAACTACCATGATATTATCCATTTTTAGCCATCTCAACTTCGCCCTTCCCCCGTCGGTGCGCGATTCGTTCCTGGACGGCCGGCCTGCTCGCCTTCTGCAGATTCTCAAGGAGCATCGTGTCAAGAACTAGATCGGCAGATCTCTGGAGATTATGTATTGGTCAACATACTTATTTATTCCAAAGTTCGATCGATGTGATACTATGCAGATACTGTGGTAAGGTCAAATAAAACATCTTATATCGAATTTCAATCTTCGCACTTGGAGAAAGACAGACGAACTCCTGTGAATTCATTGGATAGTCCCCTGAAAGGTCACGGGGTTTTGTTTTCCCGTAGATGTCGCTGCACTGAATGCTGTCTATGATTGCAGTCACCCGATGGGGATTCTGTTGCCACAGGCAGAAATTTGTGCAGAATAAAGGAAGTATAAAAGATGGGTCTTATACGTTTGCCCCGAGGCTTAGCTCCGTCTTTGGCATTTGAATTCAAGCGCGAAAACAGGTCGATACCAACTCTAAATATATTCTGGGGTCACTCTCATCTATTGCAAGGCAAGCAACAACATGGCCTTACGACGCTCACTTCCTGGTATGGTATTAAATTATTGTAAAATATGCCTAACCTTTATTTTCGCATTTTGTTTGTAGGCTCGCAGTTCACGTACAAACGAGACGAATTGACATTTCGTGTACATGACGTCGCGTTCTGGGAATCTTGCGTGCTGGTCTGCGGGGCATTGACGGACTCAGAACGCAACGTGTCTGGCCGCGTTATGATAGTCAGTTAAATTTATTTTTTTAAATTGAAATATATAATCCGCAGTATTTTAATTTGATCTCTGGGGAATGGGGAGAGGAGGCAGCGTTTGATTCGGAAACAATTAATGTCAGAAAGTTTTGTTGTTTCTTGAAGGTAAGTTCCAGAGCTATTCTGATTGTGAGTTAAAGAAGGAGAGGTAGGAATTCCTTGGCACTATGCCGATCTAAATAGAAGTACCCTCAAGTCTATTGTGGTGGTGCACAAGCTGGTCCTTTTCGCGTTCCGTTTACACCTATGCCCCGCCCCCTTGCGTACG
>JACMIG010003676.1:0-11710 GCA_014805385.1 Levipalatum texanum | reverse complement strand
GGGGGGAAGGGGGGCTTTCCTTCAGCTGTCCATTTTCCCATGAACCAAGGACACGGAGAGACGGATCGCAGGCTCAATCGCTCATAAAACCCCCTATGGGAGAGAGAGACCTGGCAAAAGCCAATGGGACAATATTCCTCGGCCTCTGGAGGGGGGACTCGAGTTCGAGAGCAGATAGAATGGCTCCCCAGAGACAAGGGGAAGAGGATTATATTGGAGACTCCCTTCCCTATCTCGCTGTTCCAATCTTTCGAGCAAGAGATGATGAACACGAGGGTTATTAGGCACTAAATTATGGAACCGTCCTGGAGTTGGCAAGGGAAGAGAAGGGGGTGGGAGGCTCCACCAAGAAGCTCGAGGAGTCCCCTCCCCTCCCTTCTCCCCTATGCATGGATGCGCAACTCGCTCATTGCGTGCCGGCCGACATTGAAGGACTGGCTCTCGACAACGCTTGGCTACTGTCGGCCCCGTATTCCAGACTTCAGACACAACAATTCCGGGGCCGTCGGCTAAACATCACAAGTCGGAGGGGTATCGCGGCCTTTGATCGACCTCTCACTCAGCCACGAGGTCTCGAGGGAATTCCATCTGGGCAGTGCAAAAGAGGCGGCGACGGACCTTTCAACACAGCTGGGACTTGCAGGGATCCACGATGGACTTACTGCATTTAGCGCGGACGCCGAAACATTAATCAAAATGGACCATTGACATGGACAAGGTACGAATGGTGTCGGGGGGAATCACGGGTGTCTCCTTGGCGTGAAGAAAGACAAGGAAGGCGGTGATTCAGTCGAGTTGATTCATTTCACAGAAAAAGCGACGAGGAATCAGATCGATAGAACAGAAATGGAGGTACAGAATGCAAAACAGAGTCCAATTGGCAGGGGTTGAGTGGAGGTGGAGGCGGAGAAGCGACGGCCCGGCTGCAGACTGCTGTAATGTCAGATAGCCCCGATGGCAGGGGAGGGGGGTGGGGCCTCCATCGTACACTTTCTTCCCTCTACCACTCTCCGTCTCCCCCATCACCCACTCCCTCGACATGGGACACGGGGGAAAAGAAGCACACGACTCGATGCTGATGGGCTCCATCTCCATCGGGACAGAGGTTCATGTACTCCGGAGATCAAGCATTCGGTAGATCAACTTTATTCGCGTTCGACGGAGATCGCTCGTTCAAAGCATGGGGGGGTGAACAATACAAGAGAAGATGGTTCCGAGAGATCGGCGGATGAAATGTGCTAAAAAAATTATAACAGCGTAAGCAAACTAAGTCGTTAATACTGATACAAAGCAGTCGATGCATAAACAGACAGTGTTATGAGAACGAAAACGGCGTCTATAAGTGGGGGAATGAAGAATCCGAGGTAAATGGTATGAAAAGATCTAGTTGAAAGGAACCGCCCCTTCCTCCGAAAGAAATGCAGTAAAGTGGGGTTCAACGTCTTTCCTCTAAAACTTTAAGAGCGGTATAAAACATTAACCACGGCGGAAGAGACGGTTCATTTACAAGTTGGGGAATTCAGGAAATATGCACGAGTAGGGGGATTCTTTGCAGACCTTTAGACCTGTCCGGGTGCTCCGGGAAGTCCTTGAGGGTTCTTCTTGTTCATGAGGTAACGGTGGATGTGAGGAATGACACCTGAAATGGCATGAAATAATAAAAATAAACTCGAAACCCCGTCGGGCACAATCGTATCACGTATAAGAAACCGTACCTCCTCCTGCGATCGTGGCCTTGATGAGGGTGTCGAGCTCCTCGTCTCCGCGGATGGCCAGGTGCAAGTGGCGCGGCGTGATGCGCTTCACCTTGAGGTCCTTCGATGCGTTGCCCGCCAGCTCCAGAACCTGGAAATCGTTTGAAAATTACACACTTCCCGCTATGTGCCTATTCACAATGACACATTCCTCTTGCCACGAATGATACCCGCTAAACAGAAATAATGATACCTCAGCAGTGAGGTACTCCAAGATGGCCGCAGAATAGACTGCGGCAGTGGCTCCGACGCGCCCGTGGGCCATGGCCTTCTGCTTGAGGAACCTGTGGATGCGGCCGACGGGGAACTGGAGACCGGCGCGCGCCGAACGGGAGACATTCTGAACGCGAAGCACTTTTACATTTGTTTCAGAGCAGGTTGTGAATCCATAACTCCCTTCTATTATTGTAGAGAACCCAAACGCTGCACTTTTCCACGGTACCGTGGGAAAGTGTAGCTCTTGACATACGGTCGTTTTAGTGCACGTTTTACTCTGACTATGAATCCAGATGATGCACCGTTTCTGATCGTGAGTCAAAATGGTCATGTAAAGGCTAGAAATTGAGAGCAACATTCTCCCATGGTACCGTGGGGATTTGCCGCGTAAGGGTTCTCTACAATACCAACACATCTCGGCGCCCCCGGAGACGAATCTATCTAACAAAGAATACCAACCTTGTCCCTCGACTTGCCGCTGTCCTTTCCAGCCTTGCCCTTTCCTTTTCCACCGGCCATTCTTCTCGTAGTCTGCAATTGGTTGTATACGCAATGTCAATGCTCATTAGATTAGGTAACAATCGGCCTTCATAACCGTTCCAGCAATATGAATAAAATTGTGCTCCGAAATCTTTATTCACGATGAGCGCGCAAACCGAACGTTCGTCGAAAGAAGAGGAAATTGTTTAATGTACAACGGGGTGTTCGGCGAAGCCACTGGTGACAGATCACTAAAATAAAGCGGGCCATAGGTTGCAAGAGCCGAAACTATGCATCGACGATGACATACGACAAAGAGATCAGGAACTAACCAATAAATCAGTATAACTCAATACGTTTACGAAGAAGCCCATGTGAATCTATTATTCGAGGCAAAAAGTGGGAGCTTTTTTTCCAATGAAATGCAAATTGCGCACAGCAATAATAATGAGGAAGGAACCAACGATTACGAATTTCTGTAGTAACACTACTTAAAGAAACGTGCGCAATGCAACAGGAGCCTGGTGTGGGTGCGCGGAACGAAAACAAGTGAAGACAAAGGTCCGTGATAAAAGGCAGGAACGCAGGCGGAGGGAGGTAGATCAAACTCAATAGTATCGGTCGCGGTCGGCTGGCGAACGGGAACGGCGGCGGCTGTAGTGGGGAGAAGGGCTGCGTCTGCAAAAGGGGATGCATAAATTTGGTTGTAAAGTCCTGGGTACCTTCCACCGTATCCGCGGTCCCTTCCACCATAGCTGTCTCGGCCTCCATAGCCATCACGGCCGCCTCCATGACTGTCGCGTCCTCCGTATCCATCACGGCCTCCATAGCTATCGCGTCCACCTCCATAGCTATCGCGGCCTCCATAGCTGTCGCGTCCACCTCCATAGCTATCGCGGCCTCCGTAGCTGTCCCTTCCACCACCATAGCTGTCACGTCCTCCGTCACGACCGTATCCGCCGCCACGTCCACCGCCGCCGCGACTGGGTGCTAAAGGGAGCTTGGAAGGGGATGTAGGTGGACAGGGGTACCTTCGCGTCCTCCGGGGAGGAATCCCATGTACTGGCCGGGAGTAGGAGAATGGGCTCGCTTCGTCACCGAATAGTCGATACGCAGCTTGCGGCCATCGACCTACAACAGGAATCAATAGCGTTGCAAAAATAAAGTAGAATCGCAGGACGTCCGCCGACTTGGCTGTGATAAATCTTCAGTCTTCTCCCATCACACACATCTCTAGAACGAACGTCTTCATTTCTTCTTTTCATACTTGCCGTCAGATTCTTCAACTACTCTCCACTCTAGAAAGTAGTCAATGAAACCAAGAAGAGACCATGAAAAATGAAAGAAAAAGTACATCAATTCCGCTGAGCTTGTTCCTCGCTGCAGTAGCATCTTCGATGCGATCGAAGTAGACGAAGCCGAATCCACGTGAGCGACCAGTCGGGTGATCGTAGACCATGTCGATCTAGATGGACAAGTAAACATAATATTGAAAAAGACAAGTAATAATTATTTTTTTAGAACGCGATGCACCCAAACGCAATGGCAAACCTTCTCAATCTCTCCGAACTCATTGAAGAGATCGCGAATGTCCCTTTCCGTTGTTTGGATCGATAGGTTAAAGATGCCGAGGCATCGCGACGGATCCGGATTGTCACGCTGAAATTTTGATTTACTAATGTGAGTGAAGCAATGTTTTGCCAGGATTATAAATAATTGTGTAGTTAATATGCTCCATACCTTGTTCCAGACTTGGGCAGTCTTGGGGCCGACTCCGCGGGGTGGACGGGAGGAGAAGAGGGGAGAGCGGGAGCGGGATCGCTTGCGGTCTCCGCTGTCCTTCCTCGATCGATGGCCTCCGCTTTCGCGTCGGCTGCGACGCTCGGCCGGCGAACGGGACCTGAAAACCATTCGTGAAAAAATGATAAATGAAAAGACAACGAACCTGGATCGCGAACGGGAGCGAGAGCGATCACGAGCGGGCTTACGGTCCGGCGTGGCACTGAAAACAAGCAGTATTTAATTGAGGAAATATAAAAACAAATACCTGCGGGTACGAGAGCGCGATCGGCTGCGAGATCGTGGCTCCTGCAGAGGTGATGTTGCATCATTGGGCAAGGCGATAGAGACTCACCGCGGATGGAGTCCTCGATCGAGGAGTGGGCGAACGCGAAGGAGAGCGAGCCATGCTACTGCTGCCCTACCTGATGAAGAATGGATTGATCACGACCAAGAACTCGAAGCAGGACAACCGATCTATTCATCGCGACTACGCACGAGCTGTTCAAATATGTTAGGCGCGAATGAAACAGCCCAGAGGGAACGCCCGCCTTGGGATTGTCCCAAGCAACTTTTGGCGCGAAACTGACGCTGACTCACCGTTATGGAAGGATGACGAGTCTGTCCGGTCACTGCCAGGAGCAATCACACGTTAAACCTTAAGAAATCGGTAAATGCCAGCGGGCATGTTTTTTTCTTATGTTAGTCTGGCATCGGGGCTCGAATCCATTGACAAATCGACCTCTAAACGGCTCATGATCGATCTGTGAAGGAATTCGAAGCGAAATGCGTCTCAAACCTGAGATATCGGGACGCCTTCATTCTTCAATAAACACTGAACGGGACTTGTCTTGGTTCTTCCCATGCCTTCCATCTTCTACCAATCTCCTCCGGGACTCCCTCCCATTCTTCACCGCACTACTCGCCTCTCCGCTATCCTCTTCTTTCTTCGCGCGCGCGGCCAAAATGTCTAGCACGTTCAAACGGGAAGATACTCAACGGAGACGGGCGTTTACCGTAAACCTGTATGGATCGGAAACGATCGACTTACTTTTTTCAGTATTTTATCCGATAAAGAATTACAGCTCTAGCGTTTTACGTAATTATCTGCGATAAACTGTAAGACGATGGAAACATTTCAAAGCATTACAATCTTGAAAGCTAAAAGAGGCCGTGTGAAAGGGAAGAAGGTGCATTACAGAGACCGCATATTTTTTTCGGAGAACTTATTCCACTTTTCCTGATTTAACGCGGTACAAGCAGATTCAATGAGCGCAGATGTTAACTATAATGACAAGGCCTGTTAGCTACATACACAAAGACTATAAGAAATTAGGAACCAGAACTATTTCCTGGGCGAAAAAAATGAGGTGGAAAAAATGACAACGAACATGTTTAATTTTCATATGCATCTGTATAAACTAATCAGTAGTTTTTAAACGCGGACGTTGAAAAAGAGGCAAAAATGTAGAGCAGCACAGGAACATTTACAGGGAATGACGCAGCCCTTGGAGTGGCGGCAGCTAACGAAAAGGGCGGGAAAGCGTGAGTTGGTCAGGGATGTGTGCTAAAACGGGGATGTAGGGTAAAAATAATACGAATCTATGGGAGGCAACTCTATAATAATACTATACACGCCAGCGTGCGCACAATATTACTCTTTGATACTACACCGTGCATCTGTCGATATTATTCTGGTGACCATCACTCGCACAACATCAACCACTGAAGGCAACTCTCCAGGATGCAGGGGGTCTCTTTAAGACAAGCAAGCGTGTACGCGTATTATTAGAGAGGGAAGGGGCGTCACTAGCGATCGAGAGTTCTGCAAGGGCTGGCAAAGGGGGCAAGGAGTAGGGTGTTCGGTAGGCACGGGAAGATACAGCAATCATGCCACTGGAGTAGGACATAAGCGAGCTAGCCAGAGACTACAGTGCGCCAAACAAGTATCGACGACGTGGTGAGACAAAAGGCGCAGCGGGCTTCGACGAGGTTTGGGATAGGAATGAAATTAGAAGAGTGGGACAAGTAGAAAAGAACACGACAGAATAGTACACTATTTGAAGGCTACGAAGAAAGGACACGGGGAAGAAAGGGCAGAAACCGAAAGGGACCAGCCCTTCACATAAGATCAAATACTACCGCGGCGATTCAGAAGGTGATGGTGCACGTTCGTCTTCTATTTCTATTCTACAGAAGCTGGATAAGATACGGAGAGACGAGGGCGAAGGGAGGCTTTTTTCAGTTCTTAGTCGTCTTGTTGATGCGGCCACGCTTTGCAGCTGGCTTCTTCTTTATCTGCATCAGCATCGGGCGTAGACCATCCTCATCGATCTGGAGTATCATCATGATTCGCATCAATCACTAATTCAAATCATCATTTGCAACAATCGCTACCATCAGTACCTTTTTGGCAGCCGCCTCAGCAACTCGGTCTTGCTTGAGCTGCTTGTAGTTGACGAAGGTGCTCTTGGCGGGGGCGGCACCGAGACGCACGGCGATGCGAGCTTTGGCGTCCTCGCGATCAGTTCCCGAGTAGGCCTCCTCCGCTACCATACGCTCCACCTATAAGACATGGATATGACATATGGAGCGGGAAACTGTGTAGACAGAGTGATACCACCTCGAAAGTGACTTTCTTGAGGTGCTTGAACGTGTTCTCGTTCTTTTTCCCATTTAGCGTGCTCTTCTTTTTCAGGATCTTGGGAGCGGTGCGCTTGTCAGCGGAGATGGCAGCAGCACCATCGCAGGACACGACCTGTAGCGATGACATGACCAAATAATGTTTATGATGACGCAATCGATGTGATTGCCTGGGCAGGCGGAGTATTTCACCGAGGCGCACAAAAGTGCTATAGCAGCGGAATGAGCGATAAGGACCATCCTTCCCTACCCCAGCGAGCATGGTAAGCGTTATTTTCCAGGGCATTGCCAAATACTCCCCCATCCAACAGGTTACGTGAATATATATGCCGCCCTAGCTTACCCAGCAAATTTTTAACAATGAAAAATAATAACCTGGACGTTCTCGACGGATGACGTAGGCGAGTCGACGGGGATGGCCGACATTTCGTCAAGCTACAATTAATTCGTTGCCACATTATTTAAGTTATTCCCGAAATACCATGAAATCGATGGAAACGGGCGAGCCATTGCGGTTGATGCTGCGCTCCACGAGTTCGTTCAGGAGGTGCGTCGTCGCTCCGACCTGACATACTCCTTATCGTAACCATTGTGCGCAATTAATAGTAACCTTTCGGCTGAAGAGGTCGTCCTCCGCGATGCAGCAATCCCAGCTGTCCATTGCTATGATAGGTGCTGCAATTCATATTCAGAAAGTATGACACTCGATCCCGAAAGTGTTTCGTCACGATACGAAATGTACCGAGATCGGGCAAAAGGCTACAGCTGCATGGAATGTGGAGAATTAGTATAGCATTAGTTTCGAAAATGTTTAGCGGCATAGCCTACGGTCCGTAGGCTAAGATAGCGAAACATTTCAAAGCAACAAAAATGCATTTGCAGAAATGGAAATCTTCGAGCTAAATTATTATACGAAAGCCCGCGACCAACATACTCATCATCCTAATTTAGGCCCATGTTAGTTCATCAGAAATCTTAACATTAAGAGGGAAATATTATCCCAAAATATTATTCAGCGAAAATCATGACGGCAGAAGGGCACCGAAAGTCAGAAGATATAACCAGTTTTCTGGATCGAACTATGTTGTATATAGAACAGGTTTCCTTGTGAAAATGTAAAGGGAAACTCACAGAAACGTTGTTCGAAGTTCTTTGGGGTGACCAAAGTGGTCGGAAGGCCGTAAAAGCCGAGCTTCACGATACGCTTAGTGCAGCATAATCCGTAGGACGCTGAAAAAAACTCTGATTGGCATTAAAAATTAAGAAACGAGAAAAACTTGCGCAAGTTGCTTGAAAATGCTCCAACCCACTGGAGCATCTGACATTTTTGGCAGGTTGCCAAGATTCTTACCGTACCAAATATCCATTACTACATGAGCATCATACCAGCGATCTATTTTACAGATGTACGAAATTCAAATTTGCTCGAGAAATCAGTGCATTGTAGATACATCTGGAGATCTTACTGATGGCCATAAAGTCTTATTAGGCTATTTGGCATTTTCCGATTTTTAAACGTCTGCTTGCATTTATACTTTTCTGTGGATGGTTAGATTGAATTTCTCGTTCCTCCCATCTTCACTGTATCTTCTGCGCTCGCATGTTTGTATGCCTACAGACTTACCGGTATTGTTTTGGAAGGAGGTTCGAGTGAGGGCAGAAGCTTCCCGGGAACCCACTTTGCGGAGGTGGGTTGCTGGGAGTGAATGGGCCGTTTCTGCGCCTGACGCGTCCATCGATCCTCGTCTTAACGCGCAACGACGAATGTCTCTTGAGACTTCGACGGGGAGGGCCATGATGGCCGTCTATCCTCCACCCCGCTGACATGAGATGGGATAAATGTCTCGTCATGCATTAGTTTTGAGCGCGTTCGGGCTTCCCCGAGCCCAATACTTCTACTCCTCTTCTGGCTGATACTGTAGCCCATGCTCTCTGGAATCTTTCCTTGTCAGCGTCCAGTCCACTCAATGCAACCGTTCTGAGCGGGTGCTTTTCGGAATGAAATTCTGTTCTCTAGTGAACCCGGGATAACAGCAATCACAGGAGCTTGTGAGCTAATTAACTCTGCTTTGCTCGTGCTACGTTAATCTGTTGACTGCTCTCTTTCGAACTGTTTCGCGTTCAGCTCGCGATAAGTGCTCTTCCTATACTCTGTATTTTTCGTAGTACTCATGAAAACCATTAACTATACATTTAGAATGAACGCTACGACGATGCTCAATATGACCGCGACGACGATGCTCAATATGACCGCGTCGACGTTGCTCGGCATGAACGCGACGACAACCCCCGACACGACGTCGTCTTTGTTCACGACGACGGTCGCCGACCACACCGTTGATCTCAAGCAGGAACTGGAGGTATCTTTTATCATAAGATATTTATGCTTGTTGTTTTCCGGCTTATTTCTTCTGAAGCATTAATTCTACTAATAATGTCTAATAAGTATTCTTTGAGACTACCGTTACCGCCAACGTCGTTGACTTCACTAAGGTATTTTATGCTTGTTATTTTACTACTTCGAGTACCATAATTCTACTAATGCCTAATGTCTAATAAGCAATAATTACTTTTTGCCCCCCAATACGACGGTCGCCGCACACTCTGTTGATCTCAAGCAGCATCTGGAGGTACCTTGTGTTTTTTGTTTTCCGCTTTGGATGCGTTTATTTTCCTAATGTCTAATCCCTAATAAGTATCATTTTCCGCACTTCGATTTTCTAAGTATGCTTACTCAAATTCTGTATTATATTTTGGTGTTTCTGCTTGTCGACTATCTGGGCGTGATCGTTGTCGGGACGATCTTTGCCGTTACCATCTCCGTCCTTTCCATTATCTTCAACTGGCTCTTCATTCGGTCGGACGATGAAATTACCGTCTTCGAGAAGGTATTGCAATTTTCATTCCAAATTCCTTCCAGCCGTTTGTTTCCCGACCCATTTCACATGTGAGCGGGAATTGGGGAGAGGGCGGAATCTCTGCTGTTTCCACGGGATACAAGAGTTTCACTGCACCCCTTTGCCGATGCTTTTTTTAGTTTTCCCATGGGGGTCGCTGGCCAAAACCCAACTGATATAATTCAATCTCAACGAGCAATTTATCCCTCTCCCCTGCCACAGCGGTGCATCTCGAATTTATGACTCGCAACGAATGTTACCATAAAAGAACTGGGGAGAAGGGACGATTTGTTGTTCCGCTGTGTAGCCGCCTTTCAGTTTGGAGCCCGTCGCGGAGTGAAGCTCGGACCCCGTCGCCTGTCGTTCGTGGAGAAGCGTGTCGCCGAGAAGAGAGCCCACGCTTTCCGTTCCGATTAGGCCCATGCACAGATTACTGTAGTCATATTTCCCCATGTTTTAGACCCTTTACTGTAGATCAATGATCCGGTGAAAGCAACCAAATCACTTTTATCTTTTATACGGACGACCTGTACAGCAGGCCATAATAACTGAGATCGGTGTCATAATACGTTACTGCATGCTTTACTGTTATTTACTCCCCGAGTACAATATAAACGTTAGAGTATTGATTTATCGCAAATAGCCCAATCGGGTCACAACAACGAGCGCGCAAACATAACAACGTGCAATTGTGGTAGCATAACGGTAAAGTTGGGCGGAGATCAATGGGTCCCATGGGGAATTCTCTGAAAACTGACGCCTTCTATTCCTCATCATCGTCCGACTCGCGGATCGTTCCAATCTCCATTTCCTTGACTCCACGAGTGAGGTCTGTCGCTTTGAGCTCCTGTAAATGGATCAATTGATAAATAAGCTCACTGTCGTACCTCCTGTAGCTGTATTCTCCTCTTCTCGTCCTCAGCCTTCTTGGCCCTCATCTCTGCGTACATCTTGACGTAGTTCTTGCGGTATTCGGCAGTGCAGTGCTCGACGGCAGCCATGACCTGGAAGGGGTTACTGTTAGATCAGTCCACGATTCGTTCTCCATTAGACCACACAGTAAGTCACGTGAAACCCAATCCTTCACGAGTGGTACGAATTCTCCGTTCTGTTTGCTTCCATTTCAATGCTCAGTGTAGCGGGTAAACACTGCGACTTTAAGCACGCTCACTCCTCTCCTCCCCCTCCCTCTCACCTCCTCCATGCCCTCTCCCGTCGTCGACGAGCACTCCACAGTCTTCAGACCCGAGTAGAATTCATCCAGCACCAGTGACAGCGAGCGAGCGAGATCGTTGGCATATCTGGTATCAATAGAATGATCTCGACCAGAGGAGACCACCTTGGACTACCGTACCTTCCCAACTACAGTAACTTGAAAAACTACCGTACCCTCCGCGGGACTCCTCGAGAGCCTCATCGAAACGCTCGAAATCCGTCATCCATCGCCGTGCGAAAGTCGGCCGTACGATGTCTGCCTGCATGAAGATTATCATTTTTCTAGCCGTTTTCTCCGGAATACTAACCCATCTCAAATTGGCACTCATTTGTAAATTTCAGTGGCCAAATTCCTCACGGTTTGCAAACATTAGCCAAAAAAAGTTGAACCTTGTTGAAGATAATGAAGAAAGGCAGCTTTGTGCGGTAGAGAATGGAACACGCGTAAAGCCTGTAATAAATAGCTGAGGGCTTCTAAGCTTGATGAAAAAATCAGAGCGAAATACAGTACCGCCCAAAAGTATGCGGACACTTTTTCGCCTCTTCATATGTCGGCCCAGAATGGTCCAATCCGGGTGAAACAAAAAATCAATTTGTTGTAAATGATCTCCTGATGACGGCTCTGGAGTCGAAATTGTCTATTTCGGAAATCCAAGGGTCGAAATTTGCATATTTCCGTATCGATTTTTTGCACTTTTTGCGATTTCACCGCACCGACACATATGT
>JACMIG010003675.1:0-11710 GCA_014805385.1 Levipalatum texanum | reverse complement strand
GCTGCAAATTTTTAATTTTTATCTGAAGTGTCGATAATTAAGGTGTGGGAACAAGGTTCCGGTCTGTAAAATAGTCTGGCATATTTTGTCCACGAACAATAAATAATTCCCAGGGGATCGAAAACAGACTACCAGGTTGTATTTAGCAATATCTCTGATTATTAGTCACAAATGCAGCAAATAATTTTATAGACCGGAATCTTGTACACACTCTTTCCCTAAGCGTTCTTCCTAATTGGAAATATTTTCCTTGCTTTTGTTTTCACAAGCCATTTCTCATTGTGCTCAGAAGTGTAATAGACATTACCTGATGGTGCGTTCCATGCCGGTGTGAAGACGTTGAGGTACAGGCAATCTTCGCTTTGCTCGTACTATTAAAGATAATGTCATGCTAGAAAATGATCACATTCAAACTGTTGGCGCTCCAGGGTAAGGTTTCTCCGATTGGATGGAGCTCGCTGGCCAGCGGGTGGCATCCTTCACTCCGTTCCACGGTTCGACACTCTCTGGCTTCTTGAAGCGAAGAAGGCCCACCGGTGGCTTGGCGAAGGGAATGCCCTGTATTCAGTTTTGTATTGCTCAGTTTTAATTTCACCACTATGAGTTCTGTCCCTGTGAGTATTTCGATTGAGAAAGATACCATTCCGGAAGCTTTCGTATGACTGCAACCTTATCCACTTACGAGGTAGATATCCACTGGCCTCTCCAACGCCTCCGACTCAAAGAAGCGCTTCCCCTGCAGCTTTCCCAGCGGCAAGGAAACTATGCTCGATTCTCCGCAGTGAAACATCCTTTGAATGCGTTGCGGGAAAAGATAAAGTGTGTAGGCTATATACTTCGTATCCACGCGACTTATATGCTGCATGAAAGGAATGCTCTATGGAATGTTCTCTGACTGTCAGCTATCTCTCCGCATAGCGAACACCATCACAGAAAAAAGATAAATTGTCTCAGTCATATAATCACGACGCATGGATAGTGTGCGCACGCACACTAGAAGAAAAGCGCATGATTCGGCTGAGACAAGATTCGTTTTTCTACGACAACCGAAATATAGTATTAAATATTTAGGGACCGCAATGAGCTACTGACTTTATTTGTCGCTGACAGTTACTTAGCTGAGAAGGATACCATTCCAGAATATTTCGTTTAACTGCAACCATTTCCACTAACGAGGAAGATATCCACAGGCTTCTCCAACGCCTCCGACTCCAGGATGCCCTGCAGCTTTCCCATCGGTGAGGAAACGATGCTCGATTCTTCGCAGCGAGCCATCTTTCGATTGCATTTCGGGAAATGATGAACTCTGTAGGCTCTAAACTTCGAATCCACGCAACTCATATGTATGTGGGCCGGACACTGAACATCCCCGGACACTTGCGATGATCAGGATCTGAGGACATGCAAGCTCGCTTTTCGTGATGAAGAGGTATGCATATTGGTCAGCACCACAGAACTTGTAAATCGTTCCGCGCTCACACTGTCGATGGCGGTTCTTACCTGTGAACTAAACAATTAGAATGCACCGAGTTCGCTATGGCACGACTTTATAAACCGTATCCAAGCGAACTCGATGCAGTCTAATTGTTTAGTTCATAGGTATTAACCGCTAACGGCAGTGTGAGCGCGGAACGATTTACAAGTTCTGTGGTGCTAACCAATAACACTTCCTCTTTTCTGCGTTGTCTTCTTCTCATGGAACAACGGAGTTTATACTCAGCACGATCATCAAACATCACAGTTCGCTGATTATCAGCGATCGACAAGACGACGCTCGCTAAGTATAGTTGTGGGCCGCAAACTCCATCCACGTTGGCGGAGACATCAACAACAAAAAAGATATCGGTATACTGCACCAGGATAGGCGATCTTGGTCTTATTTTGAAGCTCGCTCAGTTCTCGCGATTTGTACCTAGGATCGTCCCGCAACTGTCACGCTCGAGTGCACGTGAGCTAGAGACTGAAGGCATGCACAAAATAGGCAAATCCCGACCTAAGACAGGATTAGTCTTTGACCTCAGGTCGATGCACTTTAAAAATAGAATGCACAGTTTCAAACGTTCCGGCCAACCTATTATTTATTATTCTAGTAGAGCTTTACAATAATATTATCTTGAAACGTAGAAACTCGTGCACATATCTTAATTCCATCAAGTTTTTCCATTGCATTGATTTTAATTGTCTCTCGACTTGTTATGATAAACTAGCCGCACAAATTGATATCCCATGAATCACTCAAATCCAAGCGCTACAACATTGGGGAAGGGGGGCACAACAAGCGAGGAAATGGGTCTTACACGGCGGGGGGTCGGCAGCGTTATTGCACTGTATAACGAGGGAACCCGGCGGAAGTTGCACACGGCACGACGACGTTAGTCCCTGGAACCGATGGAATGCTGATTTGATGGCAGAAAGGTCTGATGAAGAAGGACCAAGCCATGTCTCGGAAAGCGCGTACGAACACCATCGACGCGAGAACGTTGGCGCCGATCTAAATGCTTTTTTCCTTTCCATTTAAAAAAATGCAAAAACGCACCGTTAGATGCAAAGTAACTTCGAGTAAAGCACGGATGAAATGCAAAAATTCGACTCCTGAATATTAGAGGCGTTTGAAATATTTTCTGCTTATCGTACCTGAAGCTGTGAGTATTGTTACAGCAATTCCTGAGACCATTGTGATCAAGGGAACGATACACTGGATCGTCAGACCAATATCAGTGGAGATATCGGCTGAATTAATTTAATTTGTGGAATAGAAAACATCAAATCAGCGAACGCTTCAAAATTGGACGAGAGTGGACGAAAGCGATAATTCTCAAGTTTAGACCCACTCCGATAAGAATAACAACGAAAATGTAGAGAGCGTAAACCTGGAATTGCGATTATTACCAATTGCCGATCTTATTTTTTCACTTCTTCTATAAGAATTTAAAACTTTGCTTGCAAAAAAATTGCGTCGCACCCCTGCCTTTGCAATTGAGCACCCGGGGTTCGGAAATTTTGTCGTCGAGGCGAATTGTAAATGTTGGGGTCCACGATAATAACCTGGTCAACGATGAGCTCCGGAGTCATCATGATCAGCGAGCAAGCTGCATGTTGAGCTGGGTACCCAAAGAACATGAAGTATGAGAAATGCAGAGGCTAAAAGTTGTCGTTGATATCGTACAAATACCGAAATTACCCCAGGGATTGAGAGTGCTGAAAAGGTTGCGATGAGTTTTTGCAGCGACAATTTCTTCCTGCGAACGATCACGAGGTAGCGACCGATGGCGATGGTCTTGAAAATCGGAAAATTATGCAAGCAAAATGGCGTACGGGTATGGTGAGATACGAAACTGCTGTAGAGGTGAGAGCGACTCCTTTCAGGGCGCTGCACATTCCCACGGAGGTAGGGACATCCTAGAGGAGATTTTTGGGATTGGGACTCGACTGATATTGTCGGACCCTTCCTCTTTTAAAATTTCCGCTCGCAAAAAACATTCTCATCTCTTCTATCTCACGATCAGTTCAGCAAAAAATGGCAAAAATTCCTTTTTTTTCTCGAAGGTACAAAGAGAACTTTCTGCTAATGAGCACGCGTCGTAGGTACGAATTTCAACGGAAGGAGTGCAAACAATATGTGGACCTGGTATGCCAGGATGGCAACGCATGTATTCCAAATAAGTTCAGGAATGTTCAAAATGGACTGCGAAATGGCTGCGAAGACGATCGTCGTCTGCAGTAGGCATATCCACTTTATTTCTTACTTTCAAGGACTCGGTGTACCCAATATGCCGAGTTACAAAACAGCGAATACGCAAACGTAGAGGTTGAAATGAGGATATTGAAAACCAACTTTTTGGGGCCCTATTCATGTGCAGATAAGATAAATTAAATATTTAAATTTGCAAAAAATGGCATCACAATGAGTGCCGCATTCACCTCATTGATACCCGCTCCCATGACGAACCCCGCTTCTCATATTCTACCCCTTTGTTGTTTCGTGTCTTTTCTTCATCTACAACCTTTTCCTTCGTCTACTGAACAACTCTTTGGCGTGTAGGGGGACTGACGTCATCACTAATCAGAAGTTCGAAGTCCGAATCATAGATTTCATGTCCATCGCAATGGGTTATCGAACTCTGGGTCTGGCACCGGATGACGTCAGGGGCCATGAACGCCCAGAAAATGTCGAGTGCACGAAGTAAATGATTGGACAAGAGAGGGCCAACTCTTGACAAATACCATGCTGCAGGTGTTTGAACTCTTGACAAATACGTTGTTCGAACTCTTGACAAATACCATGCTGCAGGTCAGTGTTATCCACTAGACCATGCAGACTGATGGGAGAGGGAATCGAAGAGGTACACATTAGAGCGGCACACAGTACGCTGACTATTTATGCCAACTAAAATAATTAAATTTCCTAATTTGCATATGAATGGGGGACGCTAAAAATCGTTTTTAGGAATCCTCATCTCAAAGTCTACGTTGGTGTGCTCGCCGTTTTGCGTAACACGGTATAATGGTGACGCCGAGTCCTTATTGGAGACAGCACCTTGAACTTCCGAGCAAGATATCTTCTCTGATTCAAGAAAACTAACAGCACGGTTATGGGAATGAAAGAAACCCATAATGCTATCGCATTTCGGAGGGCGTTCTCTGGAAATATGTTATTGAGAAGTGAAACATACCTCGTTGAGTGAAACACACCTCGATAAGATTCCGGGATAACAGCACTCATTCGCCTGTCATCAATGATACCTTTCGACAAATTAACGATAGCATTTTGAAGCATGTTTCGACGCATGTTAGAACTGACTAGGTTGGTCCATATGTCCATGTTTGATCAGTGATATGTATTTGTATGATCCTTTCTCAACGGAAAAGATCTTACGTGGTGGATTAGGAAGTCGCGATTGCCCGCTCTCCAAGTTCACTTCGGGTTCATTCTTCTTGATTCGCATGCACACCACCTGGAAGATCTCTAGATTCCAATGGCGTGCTTTTATGTAGTTGGGAGCATACGGTATTTACCAGGAAGCTCCATTGCGCTTGAAGAAGTAATGCAAGCAAAGTCTTATACCGCTCCATTGGTGACGAAGCAAACAGAGGTTCTCTAGGGGTAAATTTAGACCAACATACGACTCGTTTTGCGCAAAAGCAGTGATGCAACGGGCGTTTATAGTTTGTCCATGTGCATTCAGAGGAGCTTCCAAATTTTAGGAAAATCGAAACGCCCTTTGACTGCACTTTGTGGCTTGAAAAAGGCTTTCATCATAGTACAAAAGTGTTCCATCATGTGGCCCCAATTACCTCCAAAATCGAAACCTATGTGTCGATCAACAACAAATAATTTAAGGGTGAGGGTTGGTGGGATGACAAGCAACATTGCGTTCAAGAACCGCATTTTATGTTGTGGACCTTGTATATACATATAATAGTTTGGCGAAAATTTTACAAATACTTTATCCGCACAATATTTATGAAAATAAACATATGTATGTAGCGAACATTAGTTTAAAATTTTCAAATAATGATAAATTGGAAACACGTTTTCCAGAAATTGTTTTGCGGTACATGTATCATATGATGTTGCTGACGTAAGTTGGTGCTTGAAAAGATGCTTGAGGTGGTTTCGTGTATGGAATTCGCAGAATTTTCGCAGCAGCCAACCTGGATGTGAAATCGTGTTTTATAGCTAAAAAGGTCCCTGCCACGAACATTTGTGACCAAACATTAACGACTTCGTGGGAAATTTTGAAGCGTGATTGCATCTGATACATGCTGAATACGTGGATTTTAGCCTATTTGAGACTGCGACTGAGGTTTCCGGGATTGGAAAATGAAGCTAAGATGCCGGTAGATGAACTCCGTAGTATATATACGCTTTGTGCCGTGCCCCTAGCTTTGCTTTTTCGCAAATCTGGTTTGTGCTGTTTAGCAGACATCTGTTTATATCTTCGCTGAGAAAAGGAATGTATAAGAGGGCTATATCTAAATTTAGCGGCGATTCGGAAACAAAGTGCTGTTTTGGGATTCCTGTACCGGGTGCCGCAACCCAGTGATTCCTGCTCAATTGGGGCTGTGGAAATCCCCGGGATATTGAAACGACCGTTCGAAATCCCGGGGATTTCCACTGCCACAGTTAAACAGGAATAAAAGGGATTATTGCTTAATAAAGGCAGGAATCCCTTTTATCACCCCGGAATACCCCGGGATATCGAAACCGTCGTTTCAATATCCCGGGGATTTCCGTTGCAATTGAGCAGGAACCCCCTTTATTCCTGCTCAATTTTGACTTTCGGTATCCTGGGATTTCGAAAATCACTTTCCCACGCCCGCTGCAAAAATCCCCAAAACAACCCAACTTTTGAATACAATCAGACCATAAGTTCAAAGCTATGTTCAAAAGGTGGATTCGCTTGGAGCTCTATTATACGCTTGATTCGCTTGGAGCTCCATTATACAAGAGATGGAATTTTTGTCCAATGGGAAAGAAAAGGGAAAAAATGCGGCACGGGATTATATATTCTATTTCAATTTGCATTCCCCTCGCTCAAAATTGCTGCCGGATTCTCGTTAATTATACAAACCTATAGTCTCGAATGCCGAATATGAGAACCAGAGCGTCGAATACGGGGAATGTGCTGCAATCTCGACATTTTCTTATTTCAATTATTTAAGTTAGGAATGCTTCACAAAACATTATTCCACACGGTCGGAATCAGTACAAATTATTGCACTGCTACGCATTTCAAAACCATGACTAACTCATTATCAATAGGGCAAGCACTGATGAGTGAAGCCCGAGAATATAAAATTGCCCTATAGTACGCAAAACTTTAACTGAGGATTTTAACCATATTCTCTGGACCGTTTTTCCGCCGGGATGGGCTCACTCCGTAAAATTTATGATACCTGTAGATTGATGCATTCAAATCTGCAGGAAGAGTTACATGAGTTCGAAAAATAGGAATTGTAAAAATGATAAGTACTGGAAGGTAAATAAGAACGAATGGAATGGTAAACTGAAAATAGTGGAGAATGACATCTCTTTTAACACCGGTAACCTGTAAGACGAGCGTGTAGAACAATTGTCGCTGGAGCTTCGCATTTCTTGTAGACATGCTCAGCTTTTTCAGCATAGCCATGATGCGGAAACTGCAGAAGAGTACGATGGAATTGCCTGTGAGCATGAGGCCACACAAAATGCAAGAGCCCATGATAGGCTTTGGACGAAGTGTGCCATCCTTGGACTGCAACATTTCGCTTAGCACATTATGTACAGTCTACCCAATAGTCAGCAGCTAGTGAGTTATCGGCCGTTACGTAGGGAAACGAGGCATTGAGAAGAGGAAATAATTTAACAATGGTATCGGGGTGAGCTTCGAACATGTAGAATAAAGTGCAGAACCAGATCAAAGATTCGGTTATGAAAAATGCAATTATTCCCATGATATTGAAGCGTAAACTATGCGCGAAAATGAAGGGAATGCTGAAAAGATATCATTTTGGTGAGAAAAGGGAATAAGTTCACTCCTCCATAACGGCCCAACGATACACAAAGTGAATGGAAAGCAGGAAGAAACAATACGAATGAACATTGGCCCACACGCAAACTGCCCACCTGAATTCATTCATGATAGTTCTTGTGATGCTAGCAACTTACCGGTAATGAATCGTCGATGAGAACACGAAGGAAATGCCGTTAAAAATAGGAATTACCTATTTGAATAGTCATTATTGAAATAGGATCGTAACATACGGGAGAGACAACGGCGTGCACAGTAGCGTAGAGAAGTCCGTTAGACACGAACATTACCAGCAGATACTTGTATGCTCCCATTTCCGGCGAACTTTTTGTTTTTACGAGGTACAGAGCGAAAATGTTGATAAAGGACGAGATAACTGCAAAAGATAACACGTGATTCAATGCATCTCGATGTGAGCAAACCAAAGAAAACGGCGTGGTGATAGTCCGCATATGACCAGTGATCATCGTTCATGATGCCAATGGAATGTGATTAAATTGTATGGAGGAAGTCGCACAAAGTGTCAAAATTCTCTCAATGTTTACTGTCTACATAGCGACATCTCGAGATAAAGAAGCCATTGAACTCGCGTGACTTGTATGAGTCATTTTTTAAAAAGCAGACAAAAATTTTGTCTCGAAAATTAATTGTCGGCAGAAACACCGTCCTGTACAGAACGCAATATACGGCGTACAAAAACCATTCCCCGCCCATTCGCGCCTCGGGTGAAAAGGGCATGGGTATACAGCTATACTGTGTGCATGTTAGTAGAGTGATGAGTGTTATCCCTGGAAAGTTCTTTTCGCCAAGATAAAGTTCCGCATTTCTGGTTTCGTGTAGCCGTAAACGATTTGTCATTTCATGGGTGCACTCCATTAACACAATAAAGGTGATGAGCACGTGCATGTGATCTAGAGTACATATATAACTGTTGTTCTCAGCCTCCTACGATGTGCTTGTCCTATGGAACACTGCGAATCACGAAAAGTTGTGAACTCCAAATTATAGTATATATTTTATATTCTTGCGAGAAATTAGGAAATTGTTCGGTGTGGGTCCTCTAGTAAACATCGCTGTGCGAGCGAATTTTCCGCATCCCGTTATCTCAGCGATAACAAGGAATGTACGGCTGAATTCTTCCATACTTCGGTTGGAATCCTGGACGATACGAAATTTCACTGAGTGATTCCTTTTCTCCTTGATGATATAAATGAACTGTCTGCCAATGGACAGAAGTTTGAAACGGCTATTCCAAAGGCATTGGCGCGACACAATAGGAAACGTCACAGCATTTTTCAATTTCTGTTATTGATAAACGTATTCTGATATTATATTACACGACACTATTATTTTGTGCTTTGCCAACATTATTATTTTGTGCTTTATCCTTAGAGTATTTTTCTTTAAAAAATGTATTTCTGCATTGAACTTTGATACATTTACTATATATTGTTGCGTGCTCTCATAATCGTGCTTGATTGGTTCATGAGAGTGGTACAACTGCCGATGTTGGATCCAGCACTGGGAAAAGGGCTGTGATCATCTGTAAATATGTATTGTGCCGCACCACAGGAATTCTGATTTACCGTTCCGTTACCGAATCTTATGAATCCTATATATCTGCTCTATCAAGGAATCTAAGGATGATTTTTATGTTACTTTTTTTAGAAATTCTTGGCCAGATGGCATGCAAAATTTCAGTCTCTCATTCCATTATTACTCAAAGATACATACCTGAATCGATGAAACTGATATAATTGTGGTTTGCACAGGAACAAATATTACGGAATTATGTAATTGCTCGCAAGAGTGACGCATAAATATTAAACGCTAGAATATATATACTACTTACAGAAGCATTTCGACAGACTTCGGAACTGGAACTCTTCCCTCTCAAGATGGACGACGTCCGAATGTCTCGGAGTGGGGTGAGGGAGAAGGGCAGCGGTGGATAGACCGGACCTCCTTAGACTCCTCTTCGACCGGTGAATCTTAGGACTCTGAATGAGTTCATGACTGCCTCGATTCCCCTCATCTCCTCCTTCTGCTCAAGTTCCTTCCCCGAATTCTCGTTGCTCTCCCTTCATAGTAAGGTATGAATGAGCACTGAAACTTTCTTTATAAGATATCATTTGTTCAGTGGTCGTCGTTCAGGTCAGCATCTTCGTAAAAAAAGTTAATTTTCCTTACAACGGCTTCCTAGTTCACTCTGTTTTGACTGTTGTCACTCCTCGTTGCCAGTTGGGCCGTTTTTTGCTCGATCCATACTTCTCTGTTCCAAAACCAGGATGTTCCTGTGTTTATTGGGAAGTGCCCAGGTTTCAGATCATAGGTGATGGTAGAAAACAGCGTTCATAATTTCACGTTTGTGCTTCATGAGCACTGATTTCTATGTACGGAGCGCTTGCAACTTCGAAAGGCACCCCAGTGCGCGTCGACTCGGTTTTTTGTCATGAATGTCTTTTTGCGTGGATCTACAGACCAGAGGAATTATCTCATTCTCGTAAAAGCAATGATGCCACCTGCGAAATGAAGGTGAGAGCGGAGCTCTCCGTGTGTCCCTCTTCACTCTAATCCAGTTTGTTGATTGCTTTCCTTATGCAGTGAAATGGAGAGTATATCCTTGTCTCCACTTTCGATGGTAATAATTCGAGCAGGTGCCTTCCGGCTGAATAGCTCAAAATTTTTTTCTTGACCAATCATGTTGAAAAATTATACCACTGATCCTGGGGGCATTACTTTTTAAAGGTTGGCCAGAGGTTGATGAATATTCTCGGAGAGCTCGTGTACATTTCCTTTATGCTCGGTCGAAATTTTCAGAGACAACGTGATATGTTCATAGATGCTCGACGAAAAGGTTGAACGAAACAAAATGAAACTGATGGAATGTTTGTCGAAGATTTCGGTCTGAAATTCTGGTGTTATATAGGACCGCCTATTTCAATCCTGAATGGGCAGTATTGCATTGAATTCATTAGGACATTTTCGGCTCATAACATGTAGGAAACAATTTGTAATGTCGCACGAATCAAAGAGAGAAAAAAGTGGACGTCAAAGCGTGATCGCCGCTAGCATTGCCGCCATGGTGAAGAAAACTGAAAAACATTTTTGTTTGCATAATCGCTATAAAAAGAACCATGAACTGCGCAGCTTGACGTCGTCGTTGATTCTGGAGCACGTGGAGTGGTGCTGCCTGTAAATATGAGAGGTTCATAAACAAGGGATTCTCTATACCACTCTGATGGGCTGGAGAAATACTGCTCGAGACTGGTGAGACGCTGCTTGACAATAATGAAGTAGCTGATTCAGAGCTAGAATAGTAGTTGATGGAGACGCCGCCGATGCGGCCACATTTCGTCTCGTCCACCTGTAAACATTAGGCATCATTTTAATCTTCAAGAAGCATCCACGGAACCGACTCGCTGTCCATCAGTAAGATGTAAGAGAAGGGCAATTAAAATTAAATGGTAAAACGACAAGTGTGTATCGTGCGCCGATGGGGAGCGGCGGCATCCCGGCGGCATCCCAAAAAAGGGAATCCGCCGGGATGCCGCCGCACCCCCTCGGCTCACGATGCACACTTGTATTTTTTCCAAAAAAATGTTTTAGTTTGACACTCTCTTATATGAAGTTTTGGTCTCATCAGCTGCGCCACAGGCTGCACAACCGTTTTTGAAACTTCTTGTTCGTTTTATGTATGCACCTTAAAAGCCCACAACGTAATAACCAAGAAAATTCGACATTGGGTTGCAGACCCACTCCTATTACTCATTCTTGAAACAGAAAGCAAACAAACTCGATTCCACATGCTCATAAATCTGGACAAGCGAAAGTTTTGGGACAAGCGAAAGTTTTATATGTTAATAACAGCGATGTTAAGTGTCGTCGGAAAAATAATAATTGTCGTCATAACGATCATTTTGCCGATCTATAGATCGTATACTTCGCAATTCTCGCGATTTCGTCCCCTCCTATCGTCGTGGCTTTCCTGTCCCCTCTCCGAAGAAGCGTTCACGAGGATCAGAAGTAGCCGGTACTTCTCCGAATCCGTCATCCCCTTAGAATAATAAACCTTTTTTTAATACAAGAGCTAAATAAATACCTCCTGACACTCCTTCGACGCATTGATCAGCTTGACAAGACTTGTTTTCGCCTCTAATTCCCGCGCGAGCCAATTCTGGGAAACAGATATTTTT
>JACMIG010003674.1:0-11718 GCA_014805385.1 Levipalatum texanum | reverse complement strand
ACAACGCTTCGCGAAGTTTATGGAAAACCTTTTGTGAGCGCTATGCGCGATCGAGAATTTTTTTATTTTCGCTAAGGTCAGGACCAGCTCGCTTCGCTCGCTGGCCCTGACCTTAGCGAAAATAAAAAAATTCTCGATCGCGCATAGCGCTCACAAAAGGCTCTCAGCTCGCTCCGCTCGCCCGCCCTTCGGGCTACACCAACAGGCATTTTCCATATATTATCGGCAAAATTCGATCTTGGCGATGCAATTCAATGAAAATGGCATGTTGGTGCGAAAATACACTTTGAAACATGTCAAAACACGTTAAAATTGCTTTAGTAATTCTTACCGCAACATTCCGAGTCGAATAACACCAAATTCGGGTATATTGGTGATATTCGACAAATATTCGGTGAAATACGGTATTTTAGCGAGCAAAAACACTTCAAAACATGTCAAAACACGATAATATTATTTATAGAATTCATGCGACATCACTCCGAGTCGAATAACACCAAAATCGGCAGAATTGGTGATATTCGGTGAATATTCGGTGAAATACTGCATTTGCGCGCACAAATAAACATAATTGGCGCGCAAATGCACACTAAAACTTGTCAAAAAACGTTAAAATTGTTTCGATAATTATTGCCACATCATTTCAAGTCGAATGACGCCAAATACGACATTATTGGTGCAATTCGGCGACATAATGTATTTTGGCGCGCGAATACACATTAAAACACGTCAAAACACGTTAAAATAATTTGCATAATTTTTGCCGCAATATTCCAAGTCGATTGACATCAAAATCGGTGCGATTGAAGGAATTCCGGAATTATTTGGTCTCGAACGGAATTTCGGGTTACGGTAGAGTGTGACACGAGGACGGACAGACAGACAGACTCACCGACAGACGTATGGGGCTTAGCATATGTATAGAGGTAGGGAATCGGTCCTCAAGACATGGGACCTTGACCAAACGACTTTGGGTCCCGAGGCAACTTCTACCGTAGCCTTCGGTGGGTCAGACTTCTAAGTTCCGTGGGTCAGATTTATCATTTTAGCTGAAAATATTACAAATCGCTTGGGATATTCGGTGGGATAAGTTTTGGGTCAAATTTTTCGTTTACGTGGAAAAGTTCAGTGCGTCAGACACTTAACATCGGTGGGTCAGATTTATCATTTTAGCGGAAAATGCTCCAAATCATTTCGGGAGTTCGGTGGGTCAGATTTTGGATCACATTTTTCACATTTTGCGGAAAAGTTTAGTGGGTCAGACCTTTAACTTCGTTGGGTCAGGTTTATCATTTTAGCGGAAAATGTTCCAAATCGCTTGTGAAGTTCGGTAGGATAAGTTTTGACTCAATTTTTTTCGTTTTTGTGAAAAAGTTCGGTGGGTCAGACTTTTAGCTTCCGTCGGTCAGATTTATAATTTGTGCGGAAAATTCTCTAAATCTCTTGGGTTGATCCGATGGGTGTATCCTGCAAGATGCGCTGGAAGAAGCCGCGAGCGCAGCGAGCGGCGGATCCTGTTAGCCGCAAGCGCTAGAAAAAATTGCGAGCGCTGCGACTGGCTGATCCTGCTAGCCGCCAGCACTAGAAAAATAGAAAAAGCCGCACGCGCTGCGAACGGCTAATCCTGCTAGCCGCGAGCGCAGCGAGAGGCTAATCCTGCTAGCCGCCAGCGCTGGAAGGAAAAGGGGAGGGGGCCGTGGAGGAGGGAGTAAGGAGTCATTTAGACACCGTGAGTTATATACTATACCCCATCATCTTTGCCAGCTGGAAGCAGCCGCCGTAGGCGACTGCGGACATCTGGTTTTTGATATTTAATCTTTCAAATTTACACACTGTAAACATAGCTTCTTGAGGTCCTCGATTTCGTCTAAAATGAATCTTTGATCTTTGATTATTGATCTTTCATCCTGATATCTCACTGTAAATATCGTCGTATTCCGAGTCCGATGCGATGTGGACGGGCGCGGATCCTCCTTTGGCCTGCATCAATTTCATTTTTCAATTACTTGGCACTGCGCCAAGAAATAATTTGACATAAGGCTCACCGCTTTTCCACAATCTTCCACTGCCTTGAGGAAGGTCATTTCATAAAAGCTGTACTGGTAGCAGAACTCGTCCAACGCGTCCCAGCCAATGTCGCAAGCTGTAATTTGAAGAAGAAGTATTACTGCAAGTGCCCGTACAATAGGAGCAGGCTCTCTGACAATGAGGACAATATTTAATTACGTAATTATATAAATCAAGACCAGTCACAGGCCAAAGCGCAAGTGCGTGTGAAAGTGAATTTTGGCCCCAATGGCTCCAGCTATTTTACAGACACGGAACGTTGCTGCTACTCCTCTATTAAAATAGCGTCCCCGTGAAATTGGTTTTGATGGTCGTCAACGGCCAAATCTCGCGATTCGGAATCAGCTTTTTAAGCAGACTGTCGAAAACCTAACATCAATTCTCCATAGCGTCCACAATACATCGTGGCACTCTGACCTTCCCGCAGCGCGAGATTTGGCCATCATATCCTTTTGCGATAGCTCCGTTTTTTGGGTTCATTATCCGATTACACTAAATACAGTAGTGAGGGGGTACGGTGGATAAATAGCAGGGAAAAATTTTCTTACCAGCTACGAACTGCGCAATGATGACGCGGCTGCTGTAGATAAGGAAGTCCATATCGATAAGCTCGATGCTGAGAGGACGAGATACTTCAAGCTAAAAGGATCAGAGATCAAAGATTAACATCGAAAAAATTCAATGCCAACTCTGTATTCTATTGTCCCGCCCCCCAACCTTTGCAATATTCGTTATTCTGCATCCCTACATATATCTCTGCACTAAAAATGAAAACCTAAATGCCCCAGCTCGAAGAGCTGGGGCAATCTATGGCTCATTTTTCCATTCTTCACTTGGAACACATATCCAAGTAGATAGCACAAATTTCGGCACAATAGATTCGCATTATTTGAACAATGCACCAAAAGCTGGGCGCGCGAGAGTATCGCGTAAGAATATGAAAGTTTGTGATACAATTTTCCATATTATTGGAACATGGACAATGGATCTATTGTAAGATCACGTTACAGTGATGTCAGCATCGATGGTCGTTTCGATCGTGAAGATGAGCGAATGGGCCAGCGACTCCACCGGGATGTACGTATCGATTTCTGAAGGGAGTAGATCAAAGATCAACGATCAAAGATCGACTCACGACAGGAAGAATCCGAGCTCGTCTCGTACACGATTCCGCTGCTGTAGAACGTGCCGATGTAGGAGAAGACCTTAAAACTAATTTCCCTGTTACTACATTTAGCGACGAGACGCGCGAAATTCGAAACGTACGACATCGGTGTTGGGGAGGTAGAGTGTCATGCCTCCCGTGTACTTGACTATGTCCATCTCCGTCTGGCCGAAAGAATCGCTTCCACCGCACGTTCTATTGGAATCAAGACCAAAGAGCGTGACCTACAAAGATGATCTTTGATCTCTGATCTTTGATCTTCCCTTACAGTATTGTGGATGTCATCAGCCAAATTGAGATCGCTGTCTGTCCAGTTGGTGTCATTGATTCTGGAAATGATATTGATTTTATGGTTATGCCCCTTGGTTACGGTATTCTTGGGCAATGAGAACTTTATCTCTAACTAACGTGGACTGGGAGTCGGCAAAGATGAATGTGTGCGAGTTCGAGAAGGAGCTGTCGAGAGCGAGGGCGAGACCGGCGGTAATTCGAACATTGCAGTCCTCAAAGATTAAAGATCAAAGATCAAAGATCCGCTCACTTTGTTGTTTGCATCGGAGAAGTTATCCCAGTTGTCGTAGATGTAATTGATACGATCGGCGAAGTTTGTAGCTCCCGATATCCTGGTTAATTGAACGTCTGAAAAAGTGCAAAGATTAAAGATCAAAAATCAGGGGGGCAAGAAGTAAGAAATCAAAATTCATACCTGTCTAGTTGACGGTAACGATGATATATCTTTCGATCCAATTCGGCGAATTATGGATAACATTCCGAGCGAATTCTTTAACTCGCTTGGCAAGGTTCTGCAACTAGTGATGTTTGATCTTTGATCTTTGATTTTCGAATATTGATCTTTGATCTACCGACCTTGACGGTTTCCTTCATGGAGAACTTGGTCGAAACGATGATGGCCAGGGTGCGGAAATCCGGATCAGCTTCCATGTCATCATTGTTGTTCTGATTGCGGCACTCCACTGCAAATGCATAGTTTTTCATCTTTGATTCACTCCCTTTAAGTTCTATCTACAGTTGTAGATACACTACTCACTGAGCTCGCAGAAGCGTCCCGCCACATTGTACGGGCACTTGCAGTATTCCTGAGACTCCGCAGCAGTGCCTCCGTTCTGGCACTGGATCTGGTCGCAGAAGCTGAAAAGATCGGAGATCAAAGATCAAAGATCAAGTAGCAAAGACGTACTCTCCGGTGAAGTGGGCAGGGCACCAGCAGGCGGTTCCATTGACACTGATTCCGCCATTGAGACATGTGTTGGTGGACGGTGAAGGGGTCGGACCTCCACCTGAATATTTATATTAATATTTATGTAAATAATGAATACTATGGATTTTTAACATAAAAATAACTAAAATAGTTATTTGCGAAGTCAATAAATAAACGAAAAATTCTTACGCGACTGGCAGTATCCGATTTGCATGCGTTGCACGGGGTTGCCGTTCGGGTCGTCTGCATACACGGTCGCGTAGAAGATCTGAACATGGCGCAGTGGATAAGGGGTTTGGGTTTGATGTGAGTTCGTGGGTTCGACTCCCCGTACCTGGTCGTCGTACTGGCAGAAGTTGGCGACTCCAAAGTACAAGTGGAAGCCACAGGAAGAGCGGTAGAGACCTGAGGGAGATCACAGATCAAAGGTCAAAGATCAAACCGCTCGAGTAGTAGAGCGACTGGTGGTTGTCGTCTTCATCTGGGGAAGTGATGAGAATCTCAGCGTTCAGGCGGAATTGATCCTGAAAACGAATAATTGTTTATAGATCAAAGATCGAATTCTATACCAGGACGCTTGAACAGTTGACAATTAGAGTTCAAGAATACATATTAGGTTGTTAAGAAAGTCTTGGGACATGGACATTTGAAATTCTGTTTCTCCAAGAGCAATTGATGTCATGGCATGCGCGTTTGGGGTAATGGAGGGTATTATGTGGGGTGCGTAATGCATTGGTGGTTCAGGTGTAGCTGACTTCCTGTGGAGGTGAGACCACTCGGACTGAAATATTCGGAATTTCGACATTTTTAGGTGTTTTATTTTCTATTATTTTATGTTGAGAGAGACTGAGCTGAAATTTTATGCATAAATACAAAACATATTGTGCGTGGCCAGCATTATGTTTTGGATTGCGCATCTGACGAATCCAAAGGAAAACAATTCCGCGAACATTCGCACTTTTGACCGTTTTTCAACATGTTTTGTTAAAGCCCGTATAATATCGAAAACTTGTTGGATCGTTTTGAAAATTGTAGTGCGCGCACTCACACCTTCAGCACTCACGCCTATTGTATTTGTTCGATGATCGAGAGTGATGGAAGACGATGGGACTTCGAAAGCCCTTCTTGCTTCCGAAAACACATTTATTCGATTATTTCTTGATATCATTAAGCTTTTGCTTCAACCAATGACCGGTCTTATTGAGCGCTCGCCCAGACACCTTTCCACCAAGGGATTTGATATTCCTTCAAAACAGGCCCATGGTTCACGTAAAGCAATTTTTTAATTTTCCGGGATTTCAACATGACATTCTGAGAACGTTTAGTCCACGATATCCCATTTGCACTGGAAGGAGCTGACCTGCGGTCGAGGAATTATGCGTGGGAACTAGCGATCTTCCTAACCCCAAAAGGATTTGCCATGAAATCATCAGAGGACAGAGAAAGAAATTCATAACCACAATGTCCCAAGACTTTCTTAACAACCTAATAGCATAAAATTCTGACTCCAAGTCATCATCGTCACTAACCACGACGTTGTTGTGGAATCCGTTGATCTGCGCAACGAGATGGTTGGCAACGGCTGGAATGAAAGTATATTTTTTTAGTAAAAACATTTCAAATAATTATATATCCATTTATAAAATAGTAAGGCTGAAAAATATCCTAACGATGATGAATTTCGCGAATATTCGCAAGGAGAATTTCTTATTGTCATATGAGCGGACTAGAATTTAAAAAAACACCCGAAACCCGGAAAAAGGTGTTTGAGGGATTTTTGTGATGCGGGAAGTAAAAAAGCAAACCCGCCCGGCTCAAAAATCCCCAAAACACCTCTTCTCCGGGTTTCGGGTGTTTTTTAAAAATCCCCCTCGCTTGGAATCGTTGAAAAACATTCAACAAAATTAAAAATATTTCCATAAAAACTCGGAATACGGTAACCTACCGACGACGGGCTCAAACGTGCGCTCGTCCAGATTGATTTGAGTTGTCGTTCCGAGGAAGAGATCGTAGCGAGATTGGACGAGGAAACGGAAGGCGCACGGCGAAGTGAGCTGAGAAGATCTGAGATCTAAGAGCAAAGATCACAAAAGCAATGCATTATCCAACCCAAACGCTATTTGTAGACGATTTAGTATAGAAAACGATGAAAAAAGTTTGTTCTGCAACATTTGCTGATATTTCGAAATGCTGTATTGACTGGAATATGTTTGGTTCCTTATGATCGAGGGAAGAAGTCCTTACATCAGTGGAATGAATCTGGTAGATCCACTCTCCGGGCATCGGGTTCTCGATGTGCCAGAACCACGTGTTGTTATCCGTGTACCATTCGGCCACGATCATTTCGTGCCAAGTAGGATCGGTCAGTGTCAGGACGAGGTTGTCTGGAGTAGATCAATCGATTATTCGATCAATAAACAAATCAATAAATCAATCGCTTAAAGTGCTTACGTCCCGTTGCGATAACAGTCAGATTGGAAGCAGAAGCATCGACAATCATCCCCTTGCCCTGGCTCATGGCGCATGTACTGGAAAGACGAACTATTAATTTTTGTAGATCAATTATCGATCGATAATTTTTGATCAAATATCGATCACCGCATATCTCCCGCTTCCACAAGGTTCATGCCGTAGGTCGTGCCGCGCATGGATCCGAGGAACACCTGAAAAAAATGAAAGATCAAAGATCAAAAATGAGAGATCAAAGATCAAATATTAAAACTCCGTTGACCAACCGTGTACAAATCGTCGTCGTTTGCGGGTATATGAACGAGCCCGCCAGTGTAGCGGCCAATGTGATGGAAGTACTGCAAGGGTGAAGGTCTAGATTAGAGATCAAAAATCGATAATCGTATTTGAAGATCAAAAATCAGGATTACGCGGAATCCGCGATCAAATTGAGTGTTGACAGTGCATCCGGGCTGGCCGAGGAAGAAGGTGTGGAACTGTAAGGTGCGCGATATTTTCGAATCTATTTCACGGAGGAGCGCGGTTTCAACGAATCGATGGAAAGGAACTTGGCGTTCTTACGCGGAGTCTCCACTGGGAGTTGAGTCGCATGAGGTTGGAGAAGTCGCTGATGTCTGACTCGTCGGCGAGGGCATCGGTGAAGATGAAGACGGGCGATTGAGGATTGGCGACCTGGAAAAGATCAAGGTTCAAAGGTCAAAGATCAAACCTCAGCGAAGATGCTGGCAAGGGCGGGGAAGATCTTCTCCGTGCATGCTGTCACGTCAGCATAGGTTGTCTGAATATGAGAAGGTCAAAGATCAAAGATCAAAGTTCATCGAAACTCACGTTCATCCTGTCGATATCCAGTCCGAAATTAGCAAACTGGTCGGCCGGGTACTTCTTGGCGAAGACCTCTGAAACGGTTGTATAGCCCGAAATACTTTGGAGTGTTGTAAATGTAAAAATAAAAACACCGCATGAAATATTTTTGGCGAATGAGGCCCCCCCTACATTTACGTTCCGTCCGAACTGCGGTAAACACATCACTCGTCTATTTCATGCATTTTCCTTTTGGAAGCAATTTTTCGGTAAAGCACTGATAGAAATCAAGACATTGACACCGTAAAAATATCGAAATAATAAGGACCTCCATTAGCGATTTTGACGAGGATGAAGTTCTCGTAGACTGAGTGACCGTAGACGAGATTGTTGTAAAATTCATAGTCGATTGCTCGCATGATTCCCCTGAATTATCGATCGTTGATCTTTGATCTTTGATCTACTCACAAGACATGGCTGGCCATGGTCTTGGTGTTGCGGATGACGACGGTGAGAGTCTTCGAATTCGTGAGGATCTTGCCGACGTTGGGGATGCACACCACTGAATTAACAAACGTCGTCCGTGCGAATACCGTAATCCAACGGGCGACGTTTCCTACACCACGCACCATTCTGGCAGTTGGGTCCCTCGAATCCGGGGGTACAATCGCATTTCGTCGTGTCCGATGGCTCCTGTATTCCGCCATTCATGCAGACGGCCTGGGGGAATTATCGATTATTCTTGATTTATGATCGAGTTTTACGTTTTCGCACTGCTTTCCAGTCAGGAGTTCGGGGCAGAAGCAGAACGAGGAGTCACCGACGGTGAGCAACGAGCCTAATTGAAATTATTATTGATTTTTGATTGTTGATCTCTGATCTACCTCCATTAAAGCACTCCTTGTCGTTGGAAGGAGTCGTCGACACGACGGGTCCGGCAGATGGAGTGGGCGGGGCTGAAAGAGGAGTGATCTTTGATCTTTGGTAATGTTGTTCAGAAATTACATATAAAAAGTACACATTGCACAACGTTCTTGCTTTTGATTTTCCAATGCAAATGTGTAAACAAAAGGGACCGACCGCACTTTTTCCAGTAAGATCGGTTTTGGAAACTGTCGAAAACCACATTAATTACCGTAGCACGAGGATTGGCGAGTTCTCCTGAATGGGAATCCACGGGCGTCGAGGCCTTCGACGATGTAGAGATAGTTGTTGCCCGCGGTGCATGTGAACTCGCCGGCGTAGTACCTGGCAAGATGGATTGAACTTTGATCTTTAATCCATGATCCCTCACTCATATCCACAGTCGTATCTCCTCGTGAGGGCCGATCGATAGAGGGCTCCCATGTAGCGAAGATTGCGGATCGTGACGGTCTTGACCTCTGAAGAAGATGGTTTGCTACTTTATCCCTACAATTAGCCGCGCAATTTATTATATGCGGGTCTCACAGGCTTGAAAGGATCGACGAATCAAATTAGCCTCCCTTCAGGAAATGATTGCTCTGAAAAATAAACTTAGAGGCATGAGTCTCAGCTCAAAAGCAAGCGCATTCAAGCCATCATAGTCCATCCCTCTGCTGAGTGTGATACCTCCAAGCGGTGGATAACGCGTCTGCCTACGGAGCAGAAGATTGTAGGTTCGATCCCTACCGTGGTCGTAATTTTTTTGCCATCCCCTCTCATTGGCCACTTCACGAACCCGAAGGCGACTCCAGCCCGAACGGATGCGCAATGAAGTAGTTGGGGACCGCCGATTCTCCCGACTCGCCGAAGGGAGGGTAGTCGGCCTGAACGATTTATTGAGTTTGTACTGTCTTCTTATTGTGATTTTCGCTCTTTCTGCAGTTACTCTGGCGCAAAAATCGAGTAAAAGTTTGTAGCATTTATAAATGTTATAGTGAAGTAAACTCGAATGCTCCCTAGCTACATACTTGCGGCGCATTAACAAATCCGGCATCGAACGTGATCGAGGAGCGGGCCTGAAAGTGAAAGTAATACATATTTATTTGTATTTCTATTATATTTAATTTCTCCTCTCTGGTCCTCGAATTCGCTGAGCGCGATTCTTTGATTTCTTGCTATCAGTGAGTCAGTGATTGGCCTTTAAAAATGCGACAGCCTTTCGTGCCACAGAAACAATGTGTGGCAGGGAGAGGAGACGAGGAGGTGAGAGGGAACTGTAAGAGAGGGAGGAGGGGGTAGGGACTCTCAGTCGTTTGGATGCTCTGTTATCAGCCTAATCACTCCTATTTTTTCCTCCTTCCGGAAGAGAAATTAGGCGCTGATAGTGTCCATGCGCTGAAGAATTTGCGATAAACGTGCCGAAGTGATTCACTGAGAGCATATACGCTCCGAGTTTGAGCTGATTGATTTGATCTTCTGATTCTGCCAGAGTCCAATTATGCAAGATAAGGAGCACGAGAAGGCGCAAACGGTTTACAATCAGCGATAATCCTCTATGATGCCGAGGATTGCACAAAAAGAAACGCCCCGGTTACAACATTAGCCGAGTCCAATATCGTAACTAAATTTTTGCTCATGTCGTACTGTGGGAATCTTGCAACCGGCAATGTCTGTACGGAACTTTTGTCTCCAATTTGAAACTATTTTATGATGTTCGGTTAATTTTCCACTGCCACCCTCCCGGGCAAACCTGAACATGGACGATGCACGACTTGGTCGGAACGCCCTGCATGTCGATGGTGAGGACGAAGCCTCCCGGATAGGTGGCCCAGCTGCAAAGGGCGTAAAAAGCGCGCACCATCGGCGCGAAAAACGCATCTTCAGCGCCAGATTATGAATATTCCCTGTGCAACTTACTAGGTCTCCGATCGGCCATCCGAGACTGTCGAGAAGTCCGGCTGGGTCGAAGTGCCTGGAACGAGAAGGATATCAAAGATCAAAGAACAAATATTTGCCGAGGAAGTATGCGATAATTATCAATATGCTAGTTAAATAAAGTCGTAGATCAGTGCGAATTGTCGAATATCCATTCCGGAAAATACGGATGACGGACTTTGCACGCTCTTGATCTACGTGCGAAGTCCGTCATCCGTATCTTCCGGCATGAGAATTCGCTGATCTTTGGTGCTCAGCAATATTTCCCCTAACAATTCCCCACCATCCTCCGCAGTGAGGTTGACGATGGGCGATCCTCTATCCGTAGAGACGACAATCGTCGTCCTTTCAGTAGTAGAATCCACGGGAATGTAATATTCGCCCAGGCAGTTCTCCGGGAGGTACATTATGTCGACTCCCTAAAAAGCGTCGTTTATCTTTGATCTAAGATCTCCTCAACCTTGTCGAAATCGGACTCGAACGGCGTCAACGTTTGCTTCGTGTGGCAGATGGCTGCAAAATGCGGATATTTTTGATATTTCTAAAACATATTTTTTTGTCATTTAGCGAAAAATTCCAAGCTCACGGTTCTCGCAGAAGGGTCCCGTCCATCCGGGCTCGCATGGCGTCCGGAATCCATTGATGGCGGCGAGGAAGGAACGCTGCAATTTGGCGATTTGCCAGGGAACATCTTGGCAAACTGCCAAACCTTGACTCGGGAATTAAAAGCCTCCGGTTCGATCGGTCCGTAGTAATTGTCTGCGCGCGTGTAGCGAGGCGACTCCGAGAACAGGCCTGACAGAGAATAAGGGATATGAGTCTGTCCGCGTAAGGATCGACCAGTCGGCGAACAAGGGAATTCTAGGCTCCGCGGGGATTTATATTTTGTACATAGGTAGCCTACGTGTCGAAAAGTTGAAAACACAATAGTTTGGGTTTCGTCGATTACGGGTGTCAGAACTACGTTCCTTCAAATTTCGCTCTTCCGAGATGCTTCCGGCGGACGTTTTTGTCCATAACTCTGCAACCTTTTGACCAATTCGGGAGATTTAAAAAATGGTATGTCACCCGTGATCCTCTCTCTAAATTGCGCTCTTGGGTGGAGGTCTGCGGGTCATTGTTTGAGTTGTGTTGGGAGTTATATGAAAAAAGTTCAAAG
>JACMIG010003672.1:0-11725 GCA_014805385.1 Levipalatum texanum | reverse complement strand
GGGGGGGGCTATCGACAGTGAGCACGAACGTGGCCGATCTGAGACTGCACACTCATCTCCACCACTCTCCTCATGATCTTCTTCAGCTCTAGAGGGTGGTTTTGTGGCGAGAGGAAGGGGGAGGGACCTCGGGAGGAGCGAGAATAAAGTAGCCTGCTTCTGTGTCTCGATCATGTCGCTATGGACGTGAGCAAGGACGATCTGCGTGAGAGTGGTTGGTCCTTTGGAATGGCAGAGGGGAAGGGAGGGAGGGGCCATGTCCATCCTCGTCCTTCTATCCTGCCCATATTTGCCTTAATCTTGTGGTGGACAAAGATGACGGAATGTTTGATTGGACTCCACCTGCTAAGGACGCGGACGAGGATTGCGAAGTGACGCTGGAACCCGTCCTTGATTACCTGGCTGCGATGGCCATCACGGACGGTGAAAGGGGCGACGAGGAGGTGGCTCTTCTCATCCTCCATCTCTGCCCCACCCACGAGGGACACCACTGACTGCACTCCCTCGGAGGCACTCGCTCGAAGGGCCACATCCTTGATCTACGCGGAGGGAATTGGAGGGGACGGGGCAGCGAGCACTACCGATCTCAGTGAATGTGACTAGGCCACAAAAAAACGAGAACTTCCTTATGCATCTTTGGTGAGTAGTTGGTGAAATCGAAGATGGACATGTAGACAGTGTGCATTCTCTCGTAGGAGCACTAATCGATTGTATAATGTTTTAAGCAGATGAAAAAAACGTCTTAACCGCGAATTAGAAAAGTTGCGATCGCATTTTCAACATTGCACGGATCTCAAATAAACAATCGATGCTTCCTCGATCGGGGTTCATTTTGTTTTTTTCTGCGATTTTTGAGTTCACTATTGTTGATTTTGGTCGGGTCAAATCCATCCTGACAATGAGGTCGACTGGCCAGGCGACGAGTGGGCATTTGTATCAGTTGACAGATTCAAGCATCCACATCATCAAGTAGCAGCCGATCAAGGAAAAACGGAAAATCGAAAGTAAAAAGGTTTGCATTGTTTCTACATCTTCACTAATAAATAGCCTTGAGTCAGTTGACATGGTTTTTACGGAATCTGTCGTCGTATTTTAAAGGTTTATAAAAATTTCACATTTATACCAACTGCACAATGATAATGGAAAATGGTTTTATTGGAGAGATCGAATCTCAATCCATGTCGATTTCCTTGACTAAGAAGTCGTAGCCGCTGTAGTAGGAGTAGCCGCCATTGCGGGTCACTCCCTTCTGTACATCAATGAATGATTAAATTACACGACAGTAGTGATACCTGGATGGATTCCAGTGGATAGGCGTAGACCTCCGCAACTTTGGCCTGGCGGGAGGCGAGGGAGTGCGAGGGGGAGGGAGTGGGGGCCACTGCCATTGCGGGAAACTTCTTCGTGTGAACGAGAGAGGACGGGCGGTCCTCCTGCTCCCACTGAAGCGAAGAAGTGGAGAGAGTGGGAGAGGAGAGTACCTCAGTGGCAGAGACGACTCCCGTGTTCTTGAAGGCCTCCTTGCACTCTTACAGCCACAGCCACGTCTTGAAGACGTTCATTTCTGATGGTTGAGGGTGTACCTTCACGAAGGCGAGTCGGTGGATGGCCAGCGTCTTGGAACCGTTGCCAGCAAAGTGATGGGGAGGGGAGAAGGAGGCCGAGATTCCGAAGAACTTCACGGCTAGACAGGGGACAAAATATTGATGGGGAGGAGGAGGCTCACATCCGTATACGACGACGGTGGCGGAGAGGCCGAGGCTGTAGACTAGGGAAGGCTTATTGGATCGCTTCATGGAGTTCCAGTAAGAGAGAATGACCTTTTCGTCTGGCTGTCTCGTTCCATTGGATCCAGTAGACGGAGAGCAAAAGGTTATTGGAACTCCATTAAGGAGGAGAGATCCAGTCTCCTTTCCTTTCAGTCTCCTTCACAGTCAGTCTACATTCTTAGTGGAACTCCAACAAGAGATGGAATTCCAACAAGATATGGAATTCCAGACACCAATCTGCATATGCCTTCGTTCCAATGGAACGGTCGATTCTAGACAGAGATCCATTGGATCAAAACGATCCAATAAGCCATCCCTACTGTAGACATCCGCAAGGAAGGGGCACTCGGGGGTGTCTGCGGGGAGATCGGCGATCTGCAATGGACACTTGCCCTCTCCCCTCGGCTTCCCTCACCAGGGACATGCGGAATGGCGAGGCGAACAGAGTGAGGGACGACGTGAAGTTGAGAACTGTAGAGAAGTGGATGGGGAAGGGGAGGGGGAGGAGGGTACTCGTGTCTCCGAACACTTTCGCCGCGTAGCCCATGTCCGCGATCACCGATACTCCCCGTGCGAGACGGCCCTCCCTCCCTCGGATGAAGATGTTATCCTGATTCCAATTGAATTGTTAGCAATTTACTATAGGAACCGGCTTCAGATCGCGATGGACGATCCTCAGCCGGTGAAGGAAGGCCAGCCCTGCGCACGCGTCCCGGAAGTGCTTATCTGCCTTAAAGAAGCATATTAGCCTGGTCCTCCAGAGACATACGATGGAGACGCGATCCTTGAGGGTCTTGGAGGCCAGCTCCTGTTCGAGCTCCGTCCACGTCCCCGCCGCCAGATCCAGAACCAACATGACTTGGTCGGATTGGATGAGAGCGTGGTGGAGGCGGATACAGTGTGGATTCCTATGAGGGAGGAGAGGAGATGAGAGGGGGAGGGGACACTCACTCCGCCACTCTCTTCAACACCTTCATTCGTTCATCGCCGACGCCTCCAAGTTCGGCCTCCCACGGAACTTGCTGATTTTGACTGCATAGTCAGCGCGAAGGTGAGCACAAGAGACCTGCAGAAGGAGTTGCGAGCAGAATCGTCCTCCACACTGACCTTGAGCACCTCTCCGAACCCCCCTGCTCCGATCTTCGTGGCCTCGGTGGCATCGCCCTTGAGGGGGAAGACGAAGGAAAGGGGATGGAGGAGGGAGGCAGTCGAGTCGGCAGACGAGGAGGAGGCCATGGCTGAGAGTGAGTTGATGGAAAACAGAACACTGCTATGAATGAATACAACGACATCACCGTAATCGATTATTGGTGGAGAAGCCTCCTGGGCAATTCGACCACGAGAGGAAGGAGGGAGGACAGAAAGGAGAGAAGGGGGAGGTGACCAAGGGCCGCGAAGACTGCTCGAGATCAGGGACTATGTAAGAAGCGTGCATAAAGAAAAAAATTGGCGAGAGATAACGTAAAAAGGAGAGACGCAGGCTGCAATCAAAACCTGCGTCTCTCTTTTTACGTTATCTCTTACCAATTTTTTTTCTTTATGCAGGGGCCTTATGTCAAAGACATCCTTGAAATTCTGATTTTCATGGAAGACCATGACAAGTGCTAGAGTACTGTAGAGGAGAGAGCGAGCGGGGAAGGGGGATTACCTCTATATTGAGTGCCTGGTACTCTTCCTTGGATGCCCCATACTTGACCTTCTTGGCGTGTGGATGATCTTTCTAGTCTTGGCATCGGTCTTCTCCTATGTACATGGCCACGTCCAAGAGGGGAGGAAGGGGGGGGGGGTGGGTGAAGAGGGAGTGACAACCTGGAGTTTTCTCGTGGCATCAAAGGGGCAGTGGAGGACGATTGAGAGGGAATCCATAAATGGCGGGGAAGTTGAGTTGTTACGTGTGTCTCGGTACTGGAAGGGTAGTGGAGGAGAGAAAGAGGTACTGTAAGTCCTGGATAAGTCCTGGACGGATCCACCTTTATGGCAGTTAACGGTGGATGACTGCATGAAGAGATCAGAGAGTGTCTCTCCTTTCTTTTCGACTGCGGCAACGGCCTTCCTCAGTTCTTTGGCAGCTGATACTCGTCCCTCCTCCCTCCATCCCCTCATTCCCTTCCTCCCCTTAACCTGCCCCTCTCCCATACCTCCCTCCTCCCGTCCCCTCTCTCATCCTCCTCCATCCGTCCCTCCTCCCTCTCCATACCCGAGACGTTCCCTTCGACGGCATTCATCCCCATTCCCTCGGACACGCCGTCGACAAGGCCACCTCGGCACTCTCCCCTCCCCCTTCCTTCCCACTCTCATTGTCAGGCCGAAGTTCTCGTTTATACGCTGCCGAATTCGCAGTTCACCTTGGATAAGATAAAGGACAGGTAGAAATAAGATGCACAGCACGTAATGACGATGACTCGTTCCTCCCTCTCCGCTACGCCGTCTCGTGGTCTCCCCGTTCGTCCTCCACACACGTCGGCACTTCCATGTCAGGTTTGAGAATCTTGTATCCCTGAGAAGACTCCCTCCCCTCCCTGGCAGTTCCCTCCTTCTCACTTTGTGTGCCGACCACAACTGCAGTGGAGTGTAGAGTGTCGTCGGTGTCTTCTCTGTCTGTATCATCTTGATCCGGGCGAAGAAAGGATTCGATATCTCGGAAACCCCCGACACCCAGTCCCAGTCCTTCTTACTCCAGTCCTTGTTTGAGAAGAACGCCCGCGCATTGTTGTCAGCGATCTGGGCGGCGTGTTCCTGAGGGAGACCATCTTCGCCCCCTCCACCTCCACCCTCATCCTCCCCCTCTCCCCTCCCCTCCATCCTTTCTCTACTCCCTTCCCCTCACCTTGGCAGATGCCGTGAACTTGGCTGCCTCCTCGCTCTTGTAAGCATCGACGTACTTCCTCTGCAGGAACGTGTATCGGTCGCACATTCGGACACAGCAGACAACTTAAGGGCCTCTCTCCCTCTCCCCCCTCCCCTCCCTCTCCTCCTCCCCTCCCTCTCCTCCTCACCTGCAAATGCACATGCCCCGTAGACCATGAGCGTCCATGCGATGACGTTGGAGGCGGACTCGAGGAAAGTGGCATCGACCCCGGTCAGATTACAGATGCAAGGAGGGCAGAATCGGCCCCCGTGGCTCATGGACTCGCCGTTGACCACCGAGGCCACCCAGCTGCCATTCTTGCACTGGGGGGCAGTCATGGGACAGTAGTCGGCAGAGAAGAGACACAGGTAGTAGCTGAGGAGAGGGAGGGGAGGGAGGTGGAGAAGGGAGAAGGGAGGGAACTGACCTGCCATCGAGGAAGGCTACGAACAGCCACACAGCGGGTGCCACCGAGGCCTGCACCACCACCTCGATCCACGTCACACAGACAGTCTTGAGGTTGTGACGAGTATCGGGATGTCTGGAGGGGAGGAGAGGGGAGGGGAGGGGAGGGGAGAGATCACCTGTAGAAACAGCCATGGACCAGTCGCCACGTCGTTGAGTTGACCTGAGTTGGGTCTGTGAGAGGAGGGAGGAGAGAAGGGAGAGGGGGGCTGACCGATGAAGAAGGCCAGGGACTGGTAGACATTGAGGGGGTAGGAACAGGGACAGGCAAAGGAGACCTTCTTGAGGATCTGCAGGAGAGGGGATGGAGGGGGAAGGGAGGGGAGACTGACCGATTGGCCTCCGATGGTGGCAACGATGAGGGCGACGTTGATGAGGGTGACGCCGTTGTTGGTGAAAAGATTGGTGAAGACTGGAAGGATGGAGGGGAGAGGAGGAAGGGGAACGGACCAGTGAAGAAGGAAGTGACCGTCGATGTGGTCGTAGCGAACGCATTCATAGCAGTGTCGTAGAATGGGAGGGGGAGGGGGAGGGTGGAGGGAGTCGCCAGGGGCAACGACTACTCGCCCTCGGATCCTCTTCCTTCTCCTCGTTCCCTTACACTGGGAGGAATCAGCTGTTTGTCAGTCTCTGTGGCTACGTTGTCCGTGAATAGCCACGGCCTCCATTCAGAGGCCAACACAGCGACGAAGACCATGGAGACTGGGTGGTCTCCCTCCACTCCCTCCACTCCCTGAGAACTCGGCCATAATGAAGGATGTCAGGGGGGACTGGCAGTGGAGGGGAGTCTCCCTCTCCTCTCCCAGTTGTAAGCCCCCTTGGCAAGTGTCACTTGTTCTTCTTTCACCCGAAAGAGTCCAGGGAACTCGAAATGAAAAACAGAGAGTGTTTTATTCATGCAGTCCTCGTCCCTCCCATCAGCCTTCGCTTCTTCCCTTCGGAGTATCCGCAACAAGTTATTGCATTTGCCCATAATGGGCCTGTTAGTAACGGTGGCTGCTCCTCTGAGAGGCCCTTTCTCCGCCCCCTAAGAAGAGAAGAAGAAGGAGAAGAAGAAGGAGAAGGAGAAGGAGAAGAAGGAGTACCTGCTGAGAGCAGGCGGGGAAGAGCGCACCCTCCATGATTATTGGGTCCAAGTATGGCCCTCCGGCCATTCCACCGCTCTCCACTCCTCCCTCCTCCTCTCTCCCTTCCTCCCCTCCCCCTCCAATCTCCCCTATCATGTCTTTGTCCCCGTGTTCCCCTCCCTCCTTGGCCCCTCGTTGTCTCGTTAGTAATCTCGTCAGCTCATCCCCTCCGTGTTCCCTTCCTCCATGTGTTCGTCCTTCCTCTTCGACCCTCCATCTTCGTCTTCAGAATGGGCGACGATGCTCTCTGAGAATCAGCGTCGCCTTCTCCGTAGGGTCCTCAGGGTGATCTGCGGGAAGAGGCTGCCGCAGACGTGGAACACTGTATCTCCCCCCCCCCTCCCCTCCCCCTCAAGGGGACTCCCCTCTGCAGGTCCTCGTGCTCCTCTCCATCCACATGTATCTCACCGTACCTGTTATTATGGCTATGGACATTCGGACTGAGCTCCGAGGACTCATGCGGCCCTACAGGGAAATCCAAGTGAGTGAGGGGGGAGAGGGGGATGAAGGGGTGGATGGAAATTGGGAGAGATAGGGAGGAGTATTTATGGCACGGAGGGGAGATGGATGAGGAGAGGGGAGATGGTGGAGGTTTTTGTTCAGGCGCGCGGTATCTTGGTGGGGGAGATCGACGACGATCTCCTTGATATGTTCTACGAAGACTGAATCGACGACTGATTTGCTGCCATTGTCTTTCTCAACGAATAATGACCATAAATGTTCTCTTTATGCATTATTGAAAGACAATTATTGGATGGCCATGGTTCATTTTCCAATGGACTGGACGAGTTCTCCGTGGCCGCCGTCGACGATCTGCTTGTGAGTGGAGTAGCTGGCCTGTGTTCCCTTCCTCAACGAGGCCCCTTCCCCCTCCTTCCCCTCTTCCCTCACTTGAGAACGGAGAGAGTCGCGATGCGGGATGCCCGTCGGATGGCCTCCGTCAGGGCAATGGGCTCTCCCCACGCAAGGAGGGCAGCCAGGGAACCGCAGAAACAGTCACCCGCACCCTGGGGAAGAGGAGTGAGGGGAGGGGAGAGGAGGAGGGAGTACCGTGGAGTCGACTGCCTTGACCTTGTCCGCCTCGATGTGTTCGACAGCCTTTCCCTTCTCGGCGACGATGCACCCGAGGGGCCCTGTTCCCTCTCCTCCTCCCTTCTCTTATTCCCTTCTCACCGAGTGTCACGATGGCAATGGAAGGACCCATGTCCAGCATGGCAGTCGCCGCCTCCTTGGCCTTCTCCACCGTGGCCGAGTTGATTCCCGTTATGAACTCAGCCTGCATCCTCCTCGTCTCCCTACCATCACCCTTCTGACCTCGTTCTCATTGGTGCATACGATGTCGACGTAGTGGAGGATGTCCTTGCCGAGGGAGGGGTCTCCGGGAGCGGGATTGTAGAAGGTGCGGACTCCGTGTCTCCTGGCCACTCGGAATGCCTCCTTCGTGGCGGCCCCGTCGATCTCAGCCTGGCAGAGGAGGATGGAGGACTCCTTGATGGCGTCCTCGAATTGGGTGGCCGTGGAGGCGGCCATCGACGTGTTCGCGCCCAGCACAACAACGATCGAGTTCTCTCCGTCCTCGGCCACGCAGATAGTGGCAGTGGCAGTGCTCTGGCCATGGCATCTCAAGGAGGGTCTCCAATCCCTCCCTCCACTCACTTCTCCACTCCCTCCGTGTCGACGCCTGCCTCCTTCAGGGCATCGATGTTGAAGTCCCCAAATATGTCGTCCCCCACCTTTCCAATCATCTTGACTTTGGCCCCGAGGAGAGCTGCTGCCACTGCCTGCAGTCCCATGGCTGAGAGGGGGAGGCCTTGTACACACCTGGTTGGCACCCTTTCCCCCTGCCCCCTGCTGGAAGGCCTTTCCCCTCACGGATTCCCCTGGACGGGGGAATCGGTCGGTGTAACTGGAGAGGAGTGGACGGGGGGAGGGGAGGGGACTCGCCTGATGAGGTCATGGACGATGCTGCCGAAGACTGTGATGGGAAGGGGCATGGGGGGAGAGACTGGAAGGGGAGCAAGGTAATGGCAGGGAGAGAACAGAGCACTCGAGAGATAAGGGAGGGGCAATCGGTTACTCTCACTTCCACTATCTATCGATCTCCTTCATTGTCGCGCTGCTACCTTCCTTCTAGGTTCTTTGTTCGTCATAAGACCCGACAAACTCGTCATCAGTTGTTTGATGGGCGTGGTGGCAGATGTACATACTACTTGCGTGCGTGGTTCCTTGGTAACGATAAAGTAAGTGGTTTTGCGAAAGATAGTCCATCCTCATTGGATAAAAAATTTATCCACGCAATTGTAAACAAAAACTAGGCATAAGCATACACCGGTATTTTGATTTGGATTTTATTTCACGCTATAAATTCAAATTGAAGCTTGAATATTATGTTATTATGAAAATAGAAACTATGAACGATACAGGGGTTTGACCCCGTGGGCATTAAATGACATAGTACACGGGGGGCGAGTACACCCCCTCCCATCAGTCCTTCTCCACTGCTATGATTCGATTGACGTGCTCGCAGCCCGTGCACTCTTTTATTCTGAAATGCACAATGAGAAGTAGTCTACCGGATTCCCTCCCGCACCTTCCACTGTACTTTCCATCGCTGGTCTCGATGCCAAGGTAGACGCCGTCATCCGACAGATGGTTCACCCTCGCACGAACCCATCGACCATTTCGAAGAGTCGCCACGATTGTATTCTTGCTGAATAGGAACATATATTTTCATCCAAAAGAATAAAATATGATACCTGAGATCCTTGAAGGTTTTCCCCAATCGGTAGAGCGTTCGAAACTGCGCAGAGTGAAGGGAATTGATCTCGTCGAGGGGTGGAAATGGCTGGGAACAGCTGCATCTGAAAGGGGGTCGGTGGCCAGGGGAAGGAGGGCCGCGGTAGGTACCTCTTATTGACTCTCCGCGTAATCAGAGGAGCCGTAGAGCGTGTCTCCCGTGGAGAAGGGGGAGTAGGAGAACTCACTCCTGCATTGTTACCATTAATTGAGCTGTAAGAAGAGGAAAAACGTTAGCTCATTGATACCATTGTTCTAATGTGAGCATCAAAAACACTTCTGCCAACCATTCTTCCCCCTGCCCTTGACTTCCTCCTCCTCCTTGTCGTCCGTCTTCTTCTTCTTCGTGGGCGGTGCCTCAGTCGTCATCAGCAGCAATGGTTTGTCGTCGTCTCCATCACTGTCGAACAAGTCCGACATCCTAGTCTTCGACGACCCCGCGGCCTGAAAAATACGGCATGACTTGGCCCTGGATCACTGTCCACCTGAGGCTCCCCCGTGGTCCTCATACTCGACTCGGCCGACGACACCGGCGACATCGACTCCTTCTTTATGGGGGGAGCAGCTAAGGAGCTCGACTGACAAAGAAAACATCACCTACTGGCAGAAGGGAAAGTACCTGGATGTCGCTGTCTGCTAGCAGGCTCTTGATCGAATTGAGAGAATGAAGGAGGGAAGCTGCGTCGGCAGAGGCAGAAGAATCAGCGAAGGAGAGACGAGCTCCCCCTCCATTGTCTCTCCTGTACTCGGGGGGAGCAGGCAGGGCGAGGGGCGAAGGGCCACTGAGGCCGTAGATGTGGAAGAAGAAAGTGGAGTGGTACCTTATTTGTAGGGGCAGAACAGTGTCGGGGGCATTCTCCTCGCTTCCATCGCCGTTGTCTCTTCTCTGTGGTGGTGGCCACGGTACTCGGACCGAGAGAAGGGAAGTCTCTCCATTCACTGCAGCACCCTGCAAACAGCCAGGGGAAAGGATAAAGGACGATCGAAAGCATACGAGCATGGCGATGAGTTCGTCGTTGGTGACTCCTCGGAGGGCGATGTGATTCCTGCAAGCAGTGATAGGAGAATGGCGAACGACGGACGAACCTTAGCTGCTGCACAGCATCGAAGCAGGCAGCGAGGGCGAGGAGAGGGAAGGTGGCAGGGGGAGGGGGCGTCGAGGGAGGGAAGAGACTGTCACGTACTGATGATGCCATCGCGTGGCCTGCCCATCAAATATATTAACGAACATCAAATGATGAACGATGGCAATGCGATGTTATGAAGTCTTAAAAGTGTCGGACTGACCGAAGGCGACGATGCCGTCTTTTCCGTTGCTCGTGGATGCGACATCCACGACCGAGGACATCAACTGCAAGGTGGGAGCTGACGACGTCGACGGGAGGACGGGGCCACCTTGACATACGCAGTGTGGACCCTCCACGAGGCACGGAGGGTACACCACAGGAGACATGAGACTACTTGGAGATAGAAACGGAAGGCAGCCCATGCCAGGAGCACGAAGTAGATAAGGAGGAAGAGCATGGGGGCATCCCTCGGGGTGGAAGTGTCCCGTGGCCTCTCGTCCCATCAGGGAAAACAAGTTAACCCCACGATACTACTTCCAGTGATTGCCTCACAGGTATTCGATCGACCATTAACGGCGAGGCACACAAACACAACACGGGAACCATAGCACTATTTATTATGTGTCCGCATTGGATGGCAGGGATAAATAAAATCTACTGACAATGAGCACTCAAATACTCTGACATGCATCTTTCTTGAATATATCTGTACTCATCAAGGAAAGGTAGTTATCAAGGGATGCCGCCTAGAAAAATGACCGTAAACATGAACAAGATATCACAGGAAAAATCGAGCATATTGGGAAGTCTTGCTACATTATTAAACAGTTACTACAAACTATGTTGCGTATGTACAGATTATGCTGCTGCGGATGTCAATCTGTGAGCTAACGAGCATTGAAAGGAAGAAACGAAAGAAGTGGTCCACCTGTATTAGATACTTGACGAATTGTGAAGGCCGCGAATGTCGAAGAGTAGGTTAAAGTACGTGTTATGAACAAGTCGAATTGAAAACTTTTCAGAGTCTTTGAGCATGGAAGAGTCTGATCCTCTGGGGGTCAAAGTAGATTGTCGACTGCTCTACAACCAGTCTCCACACGTAAGGAACGAAGAAATCGACGGTGTTGTCGTCCTCCACGTATCTGAAACCAAAATTACAACGTTATGATTCGAAAACACTTTCACTGAAATTCCGGACATGTAGCACCTCTCACCTGGTCGCGACTTCGAATCATTAAACTGCAACGGAAAACAACCCTTTACCTGAACTTTAATTCGGGGAACTTCTTGAGTCGATCTGTTGGCCAAACGACGGCTTCCTTTTCTATCCTTGCCAGGACGGCAGCCCCATCTCCGGCTTTCTCTTCCAGAATCTTGGTTGAGAAGTGCGAAATTACTAGTCCGATGTTCACCATCAGATCCTGGAACACATCATTACAAACCATAATAAAATACAACTATAATATTCATTGCCTGACCTGAAACATCGGATGGTGGGCGAAGTCGTCGAAGAGTTTCCGGTGATAGAGGAGAGTGTAGATGAGGTGAGAGTTGTATCTGGAACATTGAATAAATACGATCCTCGCTCGTGATAAATTTGAGTTGCTCGTGATAAATTTGAGTAGCTCGTGATAAATTTGAGTCGCTCGTGAT
>JACMIG010003670.1:0-11728 GCA_014805385.1 Levipalatum texanum | reverse complement strand
GGTCGAAATTTGCATTTTTCCGTATCGATTTTTTGCACTTTTTGCAATTTCACCGCACCGAGACATATGTTGAGATAAAATTTTAAAAAAATGTGGAAAATGCAGTACATGCATCCGTTATGTCATCCAATTTTTTTCAGATTTTTAAAAAAATTCCTATGAGCAGGATAATTCCCGAAGGAAATGGCCTATTTATTGATTGATTATCTATCCAAGCACACGTTATGCCCTAGGAACCGTTTCAATGTGGTTTCGTGTGTTTTAAAGTACGGGGAAAAAGATGTGATATGTTTTGGGGGTGTATCTTGAAATATGAAAAAAATCTATATCTACCGTACTCCCGAAGTTGATCTACTGTAGATCCTAGGGCGTTAAAGATGGGAATTTCTAACCAAGAAAATCGGATTCAGGGACCTCGATTTAGTATAGGTACACGTTTTTACTATTTTTGAACGCCTATCCTTGGCCTAGCACGTTGATTTCCGTCATCAACAAGTGCAAGAAATGCTCGAAAAAGATGCGAAAATGGGGATTTTCGCACCTTTTTCGTACAAAAACACAGCCGGACGCGTCCGAAATCAACGTGCTAGGATAAGGAGAGGCGCTCAAAAATAGTGAAAACGTGTACCTATACTAAATCGAGGTCCCTGAATCCGATTTTCTTGGTTAGAAATTCCCATCTTTAACGCCCTAGGATCTACAGTAGATCAACTTCGGGAGTACGGTAGATATCGATTTTTTTCATATTTCAAGATACACCCCCAAAACATATCACATCTTTTTCCCCGTACTTTAAAACATACGAAACCACATTGAAACGATTCCTAGGGCATAACGTGTGCTTGGATCGATAATCAATCAAGAAATAGGCCATTTCCTTCGGGAATTATCCTGCTCATAGGAAATTTTTTAAAAATCTGAAAAAATTGGACGACATAACGGATGCATGTACTGCATTTTCCACATTTTTTTGAAATTTTATCTCAACATATGTCTCGGTGCGGTGAAATTGCAAAAAGTGCAAAAAATCGATACGGAAATATGCAAATTTCGACCCTTGGATTTCGGAAATTGACAATTTCGACCCCATACTCGTCATCAGGACCACGTTAGCTACAAAATGATGTTTTGTTTCACCCGGATTGGACCATTCTAGGCCGAGATATGAAGAGACGAAAAAGTGTTCACATACTTTTGGGCGGTACTGTATACTGTAGTCATTCGTGGCGAGACCAAATATTCCCCCGATCCTGTCCCCTCCAATCGCAACGCCTCCATGTACGCGTCGCGGCTACCGTACCTCGCTGACCGCTCCCTCCTCGAGTACGGTCGCGTTGTCATAGATGCAACGCTTCTAAATTTCAGAGTATATTTGGTCTCGCCACGAAGGGATACAGTATACCTCCTCGGAGACGGAGCAGATCTTGGAGACGGAGACGGATCGATAGAAGGCGAAGAGGGCGAGGGCGAACTGGACGCCTTTCAACGCGTAGGCAACTCGCATTCTGAGACGAAACGAAGGATTACGGTAATTTTTTACGGGATGAAGGATTATGGTCAATGGTTAATTGAAAAGGGGAGAAAGACAACCTGCGAAGATTCGGCAAAACTTGAAGACGGAATGACGGACGGACGAGACGACGAATTTTCCAGACATTTCCAGACCGTAAAGATCGATCGAAGTGGTATGCAAAGTCACAGTGTTGACGATCGTCCCGCTAATGGTGTGATTTTTCTTTTGCTTTTATCTTTGCCTTCATTTATGGGACCATTACAAAATAACCACCGCAGGCGGCTGCGGGTGACTGGGTAATACAAATCTGTTAATTTTATTAAGTATCTGAACATATTCTCATCCTAGTACTTTAGGTCATAATTACAACGGATTAAGAAGATGGGCTCAGGGGCAACAAAGCGGAATGGATTAGTAGAAAAACGGACACCAAAATACACAACCCAGAAAAAACACACATAATAAAAAAGATTATCCCATAAAAAGACGACGTTTGGTTCGCACGCAAGTGTGCCCACTTTTTGTTCGTAACCGCGCGTTGGGTCTGCTTAGGGGTGGAGGGTACTGTAGTTTGTTCAGGGTCTTCGTGGTGGGAGTCCGCTTCGCCTTGATGCACCCGCCCGTCTCCTCAGAAGGAGAGGTCGACCGTGAACGGCGTGCCGATCTTGACAGCGGGACGACGGATCGTCAGGCGCTGGAAGAACGGGAAATTAATCGATAAAGTCAATTTCTATAAAATCGATATTTATTGATTAATCATAAAAAATCGATACCTGCGTCGCGGCATCGTATTTGAACTGGATGGCGATCTTATCCCCAGCGAGAGTCAGCGTTGCCTTCGATGGAGGCGAGGTAACGCCACGGATCTGTAAGGTTACGGTATTAATTGTCAGAACCAATCGAACTCAATCTGACCCGATTGAACCATTTTACCGTACCTCGATGCGCTCCACCCAGTTCTTGGCAGCGTAGACGCCCTTGACGGTAGACGAAAACTGCGCGCTCGTGTTCGAGGTCATGCTGAAAATGCAGAATAATAAGCATTCAAGGCGGGGTTGAGCAGTTATCTACAGTAATTTTCGCAAGACGACATTCTTAAAGAAGGAGTAGGAGGAACTTTCACAACTGAGCATGAGGCATTGGCGGATGTAGCTCGTAGTGACGAGCAGTTCCATACCACTCATTCCTGCCATACTCTTTTCTACCAGGAGTTATGGCTTTCCGAAAACTCGTCCATAAGATACGGTAGCTTTGGGCAGTCTAGTCTGCGCGGAGTATTAGCGCCCTGGACAGCCCTCCCATATTCCATGGAGCAATGGGATACTGTCTGTCTACGGAGTGGAACGTTGCCAGTTTGATTCCGCTGATAGTAAATCTTTCCAGCGTGTATTTGCAAGCTCCGTGGTGTTACCGTAGTCAATTTTCTGCGATATTTGTCCCCAATTGCCCCAGCTGTTTTACGGACCGGAACTTTCCTCCTACTCCTTCTTTAAATCCAACGTCTTCGCGCGAAAACTACGGTAGTCCACAGTTAGGGAGTACCGATTACAGTAATCCTCATTTTAGGAAATGACAAAGAACATTAATATAAATATGTACCGATACTGCATGGTGGCTTCGACGTACTGTCCTCCCGTGCGGTAGTCGTGTGTCTTGGCGTCGTCAATGTATACCGTACCCTTCAACGAGACAGTAAATACAAGCAAGACTCGATCGCAAACTGACATCGGCATTTCCGTTCGCGTCGAGAGCAACGAAGAGCGTGAAGGGATCATCTCGCATCAGCCAGGCCGATCGGCGAATCTGAAATAGATGATAGTCTGACCTACGATCTGACCTGCCGGACTATAAATAAAACTCTGTCCCACTGTACTCCAATCTGACTTACAACCTGACCTATAGGGTTGGCTTACCGATTGCCGAAATTTCGACAATTTCCAGACAGAGCGATTTCGCTTACCGATTTTTCGGCAAGTTAAACCACGCATGCAAATGCATATCGAAATTTCGACAGAATCGGTAAGAATCGGTAAGAGACGATTTTCACTTGCTGAGAAATCGAGTCCGACCTGCCTGTCTGGCCTGTGATTGAGAATCGGTTCGTTTCGTTAAGACGTCGATTCTTGCGGATTTTTGATTAGCATGCAAAAGCTTATCGAAATTTTCGGGAAAATTCAAAGCGAGTCGTTTTCCAGACGATTAATCGGAAATCGGTATCGTTAAGCCAACCCTACTGACCTACAGTACTCTCAGCAGCAATCTGGCCCTCAGTTTGCCCGACCATACTCCAGTCTAACCCCCGCAATCTGCTCTACCGTACCCTCTGCCAGGTGGGGACAATGGTTCCTCCTCGCTGGTAGACGGGCGTAGCGGACGTGTACAGGGGAGCGGCGATCGTGTGCTGCCCAGCGGCGATGGGAGATCCAGTGTGGAAGTCGAACCAGCGGGCGGGCTAAAGGAATCAGTTTGACACAGGTGACCGTGTTCTGACACAAATGAACTAGGTCGGTTTCGTGAGTCTAACACGATTGAACTGTCATGATGATTAGTCTGACACAGTTGACCAATCCTAATCATGTCTGACCCAATCGAACTACCTTTGCTCCATCGCTCTCCGGGAGGTCGACGACAACCGAGGTGGCTCCCTCTGCGGTCACCGGCGCAACGAGCAGGGCAGGGCCAACGAGCCAGGCCTGAAAGTATCGAGAGAGTTAAAAGGCTGACCCAGCGAACCTTCCTCCACCCAAGGAAACTACCGTACCCTGTCGGTCTCGAAGAACCTCTCCTCCGTGGGGAACTCGTAGAAGATGGGCCGCATGGGCGGAAGTCCCGACAGCGAGTGCTCGCGAAACAGGGCGTACCTAATCATGTTTTCATTATTTTTAGAGCTTGAAAAATCCAGAAATTAATAATCAATAAGTTAAATATAATCGATATTTGCTTACCAGTACGGAAGGAGTGCATATCGCTCGCGGAGACTGTTGCGAATGGAAGCGAGGATCTCGGGCGCGAAGAGCCACGGCTCGCGGCGACGAGAGTCATGATGGGCGTGCGCTCTGAAGTGACGAGTCTGACCGGATTCAACAGCAATCTGACCAGATTGGCCCCTCTATAACTACAGTCTGACCCTATTGAACTCGCAGAAGACCAAAACCTGACCCAATTGAACTTCCAGAATACCAAAACCTGACCCAATTGAACACATCGCTGGTATTACTCTGACCCAGTTGACTCTTTGACTGACCTGAAGAAGGGCTGGTACGCTCCAACCTGGTACCACCGAGCGAGCATCTCCTCTGAAGGATTGCCGAAGTAGCCACCGACATCGGCACCTGCGAAGGTTTGATTTGTAAATAGTCTGACCAGTCGAACTACTCGTGATAATTGTCTGACCCGCCGAACGGCCCATGTTAGTTGCCTGACCCCTCCAACCTCCTGTATCTATCTCGACGTACCAACAAATGGAATTCCGGCGACGGAGAGGGAGAGGGTCATGGGTCCGGAAATGTCGAGGTGGCTCCACTTGGCCGCATTGTCGCCCGTCCAAAGAGAAGCCGAACGCTGCGTACCGATGAAGCCAGAGCTGAGCGGGTCATTATGTTATGTATTATATTTTTATTTTGTTAAATTATGGTTGCACTGCAATCAAAATATCACAAGTCCTTGGCTTTCGACAATAAATGTTTAGCAAAAATTACCGCGTAAGAAGGAAGGGGCGATCGCGTCCCTTTGTCCTTTCATTCAGACCCTCGAACGTCGTCTGATGATACTGCATGCCGTAGATGTTGTGCACCTACAAAGGATAAGCACATTTTCGGACCATCAAACCATATTGTCGAGATCCAAGAGCTTTATCTTCTGCGTATATCCCCGTTACAATGCTGCCTGATCTGGAGTACTATCACAGAACCAGAATATAAATGGTTGATCAATAGTGCGCAGATCAAAATGTGTATTTTTAGGATCACGTATCTTTCAGGTTCTCGACAATAACCGATCAATGTTGTGATTTATCAGTCACCTTCAGTTCACTGACCAATCTGACCTATCAACCGAGATCTGGCCCAGTTACCTCGCGATGCTCCATTCCACCGTAGTGGAGTGAGTCGCGATCCATGCTGACTTCGGGACCAGTGAAGACCGAAGGCTCGTTCATGTCGTTCCATGTAAAGAGCTCCTCCGTCGAGCCTGAATTGTACGTTTCGAAATTATTGATCACATTTAAAAATTGATTTTAGTTGAGTTCAGAGTCTGCTATTTTCCTCACCTTCATAGCGATCAAATGCGAACTGTGCGATCCAGTACTCGCGGGTCTGAAAGGGAATGGAATAGATGATGAAGTAATTTGCTGAAGTCAAATTGAGTTCGTGTTCTAAAGCTCGTCGTGTAGATACTACTGTAGAGTGTAGAGACGACGACGTTTACATAACGTCGTCGGCACTCCTTCACACCGTCTATTTTACGGACCTTGGGATTGAAGAAGTCGAGGTACTCGCTCGCTCCCGGCCAGCAGTGTCCCTCGAAGTCCGTCGTGTTGTCGGCGCGCTTCACGTACAGCTTCTGGTCCTGTAACGAATTTTTTGGAATACTGTAATAAATAATCAAAATATTTTTCAGTGCGAAAAAGACGAGATCCTACACCACTATGCATGTATTTTCCAATATATATTTTAATATTTTTATGTTTTTTTGGAAATTAAAAAAGTGGGAATAATTTGCTCCCGCACCTTGGCATCCTTGTACACGCGGTATCCGTAGTCCTTCTTGATATGTGGATCAATGACCGTCACCATCTTGCGGCCCTGAAGACATGCAATTACTTATCCGTTTCTTCTCATATCGAATTTGTTTTCGATCCGTGGTTTGGCTGGCTGAATGATCACATCGCAAGCTCATTTCGTTTTTTTTTCTGGGATTTTTGCGTTGTTTTACGTTGGCAGCGACGCCGTCAATCATGGCCTTGGGAGTGGGGAAGGCGGTGGGATGCCACGTGAAGTACCTGAGAATTCATTCACGATATAATAAACCGTTTAAATATTATTAAAATGAAACTTGATAAATAATAAGTATAACAGTACCTCTTTCCGTCCGTGTGCTCAATATCCAGCCAGATGACGTCCATCGGGAGGTCGTGCTCGTCGAAGCCCGAATTGACCTGCAATGGAAGGCCTTGGCTATCGCTCCATTTGTTGGCTACTGCGTATATCACAACGGATGATTGGCTTACAAGCCACCGGCATTCTTTATGCATCAACAAAATTCTGTCTGAACAAGTGCGCAAAAATGCGCCATTCGTCCCATGAGAAACGAGAAGCAGACCACTTTTTTAAGTTGCCTTTCCATTCTGCGTTTATCTGATCAGATGGAATACGTCGCTTTCGGACTGATCGCTTTCGTTACCTGGGCGACGTCCGCTTCGTTGTTGTAATTCCATCTGCTCTGGTGGTAGGCAATGGCGAAGAGGGGAGGGAGGGGCGTCACCTACAAAATAAGAACGTGGAAAAGTTTCATGTTTGGAAGAGGAGAGGCTGATTCAACGAAGCTGGAGACGGCGAAGAAAGAGGCAAAGAGGGAGGGAGAAGGAGGGAAGGAGGGAGGATGGGTAGGAGAGAGGAAGGAAGGAAGAAGAGAGAAAGAGGAAAATGTCGCACTCCTGCAGTGGTCGCGAGCTGTTTCTGCACTGCCGCGGGCGACGGTCCGGGGAAGAAGAAGACGTCCACGAGGCCGGACTGGAAGGACAAAGGGATATTTCGGATAATAGACGTCCAAAATCGATACCTCCGACATGAAGTGAGCCGTGAAGTTCGGCACTGACTCGTCCGGCATCACCTTGAAAAATATATTGATAACCTGGAAAAAAAGGTTCAGCCTTCCATTCACTGATCACACAAGGACGTTTCGCCACTATTTTTCAAACTTCCGTTGATGCCGATGTCCAACTAGCCTGCAAAATTTCAGTTTCATATTCCTTTTCGTTCCGAAGATACAGAAGGCGATGCAGATAATCGCGGTTTCGCGGAACGAGAAAGTAGAATTCCCTTTGGTTATCGACAATTATCTACCTTATTCCACATCTTCCGGAAGAGTCCCTTCGAATTCTCCGTCGATGCCGTATCGATCCACGTCTCCGCAGCGTTCAGCCTGCAATTCGAGTTATGAACCTCAACATTCGGAACTTGGGCAATGCGGTAATCTCACCAGAGCACTCCGGCCGTGGCATCCTTCTTGTGGGCGAGAAGATAGGGCACGGCGGCGTACAACGCCATCGGACTGTTGATTTCGTATCTTAAAAGGGGTTTATTTTTGGGATATTTTTTATTTCAAAAAGAATTTCATTTGTATATCCTAGCGCGATATCCATCTTATTGTAAAACATGTTGAAAATTCGGTAGTAAAATGTTCCGGAAAAAGAATGAGTTCTTCTGTTTTCAAAATAAATGTACTTTTTGTGTTAAAAATCATGTTTTCCTCACTCGAAGACATCCAGATTGAAGAGGCGATAGGGATCCGTGTTTCCGACCGTCGACTTGAGGGCGAAAGAATCCGCGTGTTCGGGTAGTCCATACGCCGTGCGGAATCCGACCATCGTTACGTCGACCTGAAGGAGATTGTTTGGTGGAGGGATATTGTCGAGCACCACATTCCTACGGTACAGCGGGAAAGTTCTCGCCATTGATGTACCGTCGCTTTATTGTCAGTATGGTACCGAAACGCTCTCATTCCGCTCTGTGCTGATATTGTGCAGAACACACGGGGTGACAGATTACTTATTGCGTTTAGCGAACCATGACTTTCATATCAGCGCTACCCTACGGTCTCTAGAGCCGATTTTTGGCATACCGGTTCAGATTGGTCCCCAGACAAACTCCTGAAATCCGCAGCCTTCAAATCCTCGTTACCCAGGAGATAATCACAGCGGAATTTTTTACGCGCGTACCCGGTATTGCCACCTCGTGGGTACTTGCAGTTTTCCATGGTACGGTGGAAATGCGCCTTATTTTGGTGCACGATAAAAACGATAAGGTAATAAATGCCAAAATATGGTTTTGGCCAGTTATACGCACTCCAACGGAGCTGCTGCCGTACGGCTTGCTGTCCGTCCATGACTTGAACCTCTCCTGAAATCAAGGCCCCGGTCTTTGCATTTCAGATTCGTGGTCGAACCTCCCAGAATCCGTCCGGATACCATTTCTTTTCCTCGCGATGCGTGAACGTGTCCACCTGCAATTTTTTAAAGTTATTTTTATTTCCTTTCATTATTTTATTTATAAGCCATGAATTTATTCAAAGAAGTAATAATAATAAAACCAATATATTATGTCGAAAAAAATCTTACTTATAAGTAAGATTTTTTCGACATAAGGATTACGGTATCCAATGGATTGATCTTTTGCCATCTCTGACGTTCTATCGATCTATAAGCATTACTCGACGGAGACATCTTAGGAATTTTCAATGTTTAATAGATTATACCTTGAGCTTGCCGCCGGCGTTGATCTGCGTCACGAGGTCGCCGTTGCCGTTGAAGAGATCGATGACGAAGGGCGAGCGGTGGATGATGACCTGGAGGTAGGGAAAGTGTTTATTACGGTAGGGAATTAATATAAGACTAATTACAACAGTGCGATTAGAAGGAAAATGCTGCAGATTCGAATGACCCAATTCAAAAAAAAATTGTTTTTATGGATTTTAGATTTGTTAGAAACGGGGGTTTATCATGCACTGCGGGTTTTGAGATACTTTGTGGATCTTCGATTTTGAAGAAATTCACCTTGGCTGCCTTGTTTCCATTCACAATCTCGATGTGTTCGGGGTGGATGTCGACGGAGGCGAAGGCGAGCGGATTCGGCTCCCCGTCCAGCGCCTGCGTTGGCACGTATCTGAAACATTTAGTATTTATTAAGAATATTTTTTTCCTAACCTTTTCCTAATGGCCGTCTCTGCGGGCTCGTCAATTTGGACGCGAATTCGGCCATCCGTAAGGCCCGTTATGCGCAGCTCCAAACTGCAAAGACACAATTTAAAAAATAAAGAAATTTTAATAATTGTAAAATAATATTATATCTTAAACGTCGTCGTGTGTACATAGATTACTGTGGTATAGGTACAGTAATTTGAACACGGCGACGTTTTGAACATGACTATAGTTTTCTGAAATCTTTAAAAAATATTATCATACTTGTTTTCATCGTTTTTAAGTGCGGCAGTAAGGGTCTGATCTCCTTTCTTGACCGACTCCCAGTTCACAACGTATCCCGTGGGTTCCTGAAAACTAATCGTTTAATTTCCGTTTGAATCCCTGGAAAAGACTTGCATTCCCTGAGAACAAAGATCAATATTTAGCCTCATCAACGAGACAGCACACTGGCAATTCTCGATAAAAGGCGGAAAGGGCAATGATTTGGGCTCGTAAGTTTTTATTTCATATGCTGTCTTACAATTTTGCGATATTGTTTTTGTTTTATTTAAAGAAGGAGTAGGAGGAACTTTCAAAACTGAGATTGAGGCATTGGCGGATATAGCTCGCAGTGACGAGCAGTTTCGTACCACTCATTCCTGTCATACAATTTTCTACCAGGAGTTATGGCTTTCCGAAAACTCGCCCATAAGATACGGTAGCTTTGAGCAGTCTAGTCTGCGCGGCGGATTAGCGCCTTGGACAGCCCTCCCCGATTCCATGGAGAAATGGGATATTGTCTGACTGCAGTGTGGAACTTTGCCAGTTTGATTCCACTGATAGGAAATCTTAACAGCGTGTTTTTGCAAACTCCGTGGTGTTACCGTAGTCAACTTTCTGCGATATTTGTCCCCAATTGCCCCAACTGTTTTACGGACCGGAACCTTCCTCCTACTCCTTCTTTAATGTAAGGATAAGGGTAATAATCACCGCTATGGCTCGATGACGCCTGCAGAAGGCGGACTGCCTGCAGGTCTTGAAGTCTTCGCGCCTGACGGCCTCGAGGGAGGCGAGGAGGGCAACCGCTGCCACCAGCAGCGACCACCCGAGAGAGGCAGCCATTATGCCCCTGATGATTTTAATGTACTTATTAAAAAGATATTTAATATTTACGCTTGATGATTTCTAGCTTCGCTGGCCAAAGAGATTCATTAAAAAATAAATTCTCTCACAAAAACAGAAAGAAACTCGTGAAATAGTACTTGAGTCTACAAAAGGGATATAGAGGCATTGGGATACTGTATCCCAAGTTTGAACTGATTCCGTAAATTAGTGTAGGTGTACATTGTATCGATATCTACGGATTAGTAATTCTATTTCCCGGTCGCGGGTTATGGTAGAAGTTGCTTCGGGACCCAAAGTTGATTGATCAAGGTCCGATGTTCCAAGGACCTTCCTACACCGAGATACACTGTGGACTAAAAACTAAAAAAAATCGCGGGTTACGGTAGACGTTGTTTCGCGCGGGCCTGACTGAAAGAAATCAAGTAAAATACCGACAGAGACGAATCGTCCGAAGGGGCCAACGACGACGTTGCCCTTTTCAAGGGCGAGGCCCGCTAAACAGAGTAACGACAGGACACGTGGAAGCCTCCACGTGTCACTTTACACGTGGAGGCCGAACGAGAGGGAGGAGACAATGTTCATTCCCGAGATAAGACCGAGTTTTCTCTACTTTTTCTCTCTCGCGTGGATTCCGACAATATTATTTCTGATGTTTAGTGGCTCATAATTGTGCTAACAATATTCCGCATCACAAAGGTAATATACCTCAAGACGGAAATAATAAAACACTCTACTACAATTCGAAAGTCACTCCGACATATTATAACACCGAGACATAAGAGTCGAAAGTTGGGGAAACAATGATAGAATAAATAATCATTAGCTCAAACCAGAGAGGCTAAACCGTACCTCCGTGCAGCGTGGGAAAAGTTGACTCATGTCTCCCGGGCAACCTGGGTGGGGTTCCTCCCGGCCTTGGGGCAACCTGGGAGGACTTTCCCGTGACGTCACGACTTCGGCTGAGGTTGAGTCGAAATTTTGATCACGTCACCTGTATTATAAATATATTTTTTGTAAAAAAACTTAAAAACTTATTTTTTGTAATTTTTACGAAAATAATCCAATTTCATAACGTGTGGGGTTCCCCCCAAAAGATCAAAGATCAATATTTGACGAGAAAGGGTGAAAGGGGCTAAACGTGCGAGTACATTAGATGGACGAAGAGATGGAGGGAAATGACGGGAGAGATGAGA
>JACMIG010003668.1:0-11731 GCA_014805385.1 Levipalatum texanum | reverse complement strand
GTGTTTTCTTTAGAATCGTCCAAGGATGCAGCATACAAAAAATGAATCATTTTGGGCAATTCTGGCAAAAGATATAACGCTAGAAAGCTCAAAAATACATCAATCCATTGCCATTAGAGACGGTAAATCAGAGTAGACGTCATCAAAAAGGAGGAAAATGAGACGTGGAAACGAGAGTCGTTCAGAAGTCGCTTCGTCTGATCAAATATGCAGATAATTACTCTCGTTGTCTGTACTCTCTTCTTTCTACTTGAGATTTGTATCCACCGTGGAGGATAGTATCATATGATCGGCTTTGAGAGTTTGTAACGGTAAATACTACATGTTAAGCGTTTGCTCTCACTGCCTCCACAACTGCATCACACCGCACAATTCCTCATCTACGAGGAGAACTTGTATGCCACGTACCTGTCGGAATCCTCCGCTTCTGTTGCCCTCAACACTCTAATGAGGTCATATTTTGTTATTGTCGTTATATGTAATTGCGGTCGAGCGCTCATGACTCATGAATCATGAGCGACAAATATTCACCCCTGAAAATGTAAGGTTCTGAATTGGACAAAAAACGTAGTCTATCTAATCGGACGACCTACAGTCGCGAGCAAAAGTATTTGGACGATATTTGAGGGTATCATAACTTTTGACTACCACCATCATTTGATGTCGGATAAAAAGGAGTTGGCAGGTCGACTCAAGGCCAACACGTCGCACATTAGCATGGACCTCTGATAGCCCCAGGCAATTATTGATCGAATTTACAAAAAAGCTACTTTTGCCGATTTTTTAATTTTTTCCCAAAACGGCGGTGTACCGCCGAGTTATATAAGGCATAATTGTTCACAGCAGAAGGTTGATATTTTCCACTATGCATAATTCGGTATTTCGTCATAGGACGAAATTCGGAATCCACCATGATCTCATTTCGAGTTGGCCGGTATGCCTATTGGTTTCTTCGTTGTTTTGTATATCGAATTCCTACTTCGCCTTTTCTCCCCAGCGGGTGCCAGATGGCGAATTGATATAACCCCCATGCAGATAAAACAAAGTAAAAAGTGCGTTTCTGTGCCTAAATGTGGACACTGTGTCCAAACAAGTCAAAATTGAAAACGTCGCCAACAATTGTATAAAACTGTTTACAAACTTCTGATGATACAACAAGGTGCGCATTATGCTTCTGCAACATCTTAAACTATTATAAATAAGAAAATATGTTTATAAAAATTTGTATGAGAAATTATAAAAATTGCCTTTTTGGACACTGTGTCCACACACGCCACAGAAACGCACTTTTTACTTTTTTTTATCTGCATGGGGGTTATATGACTGCCATGGGCAGAAAATGTTTACAGAAGATCGACTGACATATATAAGCCATTGCAATCCCCATAAAACATAATGATGAACAAATAGAAAATTATAATTATTGTTCCGAGGACGTCAATAACCCGACAGAAATCAATGTATCTCTCGTGCAAATGAAGCTAGAATGTTGAAACTTTCCAGGAATGTTTAGTGCACTCAAATATCGTCCAAATACTTTTGCTCGCGACTGTATTATTCAATATTACTTGAAATTGTTCGTAATGCAGTTATTTTAGACGGATTGTGAGGAGAGATTCGAAATAAAGAGTCTTTATATCGAGCCGGCTATCAAATTCGACAAACAGGTCAGTATATTCCGAGCTTTTTATTGTTTAGAGAAAGACTGGAACTTTTGATCTGATTTCAATCTAACATCTCAAAATCCTTCCAGTCCTCATTAAATCTTTCGTTAGGTATCGAAGTACACGGACAACGAAAAATCGACGCTTCCAGAATTCTTCGACATTTCTCAATCGAAAACAGGAGCAGTGGAGAGGATCGGCAATCTTAGAAGATTCCCCTTCATCCACTACCACTTCACCTTCGAAAAAGTACTTGCACTCCTAATCATTAGCGCAAGACCCATCTTATATATACTTATATAACGTTTCCAAATCGTTTACAACACAAATGTTTTCCAGGTTGTCCTTAACGATTTGCTGCTCAAATTGCTCCGAGACGTGAAGCATCGCATGCCTTACTTACTGTTTACTGATTGCTCAGTAGATGTATTGGAAGAATTTCCGACGTAACTTCCTTTCCCACACTGACCTCGCCGTCAAAAAGCATGTCTTTATAGATCATATGTGCAGTTTTACACATGCTATTGGCCGAACGGAGGTGAACCGCGGAATTGGAACACATTTTCATCGCATTTGTTCACTTGCCGAGGCGCGTACAAAGATGATATAGCTGTTGGGCAGCCCAGCGAGAAATTGTGAGTTACCACTTTCAGGACAAGAAAAGGCCGCGATATCGTAGATTAGTATCTTTTGAAAAAGCGTGATAAGTTTGAAATTCAAACTGAACGGGATCCCAGTGGTAGAGCTCTACATTTTGGATCAGAGGGCCTTTGCCGTGGTCCTCTAACAGAGTCGGATGTTTATTTACCTTATCGGATGGCCAGCGTCGAGTCTACAAACAGGAAAGATACAATCGTTCATTACAGCATGTCGTCTCTAGTAAGCAGAGGGTCTCTGGAAGTTTTGCATTATGAAGGGCCGCTAACATCGATCCAAGACAATCTTCGTACAGTTCTCCAGTCAAGAATGAAGCCGTTGAGGCATCTGGGAACAGTATGTTTTCGTTAGTTGTATTATTGATGTCCGAAAATCCCCCCTTTGACTCTGACCTGAAGTGCCGTGTTCAATTCAGAGAAAATGTATATTTCATCAGATCACGTCGGATGAGCTGGTAGCCAACTGGGCTGGACTAGTTGAGAATGCACGTTTGGAGACGGATTATCGACCAAACCCAAAAACATCTCTGACGACCAAAGGTGTTCGGAATTACGTCGAGGTTTGTATCGTCTTGCGGAAGGGAAGTATTGCCAAGAACCCACGAGGTGCCAATACCGAGTACGCGCGTAACAAATTCCGCTGTGATTATCTCCTCTGTAACGAGGGCTTGACGGCTGCGGTTTACAGGAGTTTATCTAGGGACCAATCTGAATTGGTGTGCCAAAAATCGGCTCTAGAGACCTTAAGGTCGCGCTGATATGCATGTCATGATTCGCTAAACGCAGTAAGTACTTTGCCACCCCGTGGGTTCTGCACAATAAGAGGAGATGGAGACGGAGGAGGGAAGAGGAGGGAACATAGGGCGGGGCATGAAATGGTGCCATAAGCGGTAAACCCAGAGCATGCCCAGTCCGACATTTGTATATTATTCGAAGTTTCTCGACAATCCGCTTAATTCAGAGTTTGCTGTCCATGCCTCCACTCCCGGATCACAAGGCCCATTTTCTCGTCGATCAGGAACACTTATATGCTGCGTTCCTCATGGAGCCCACTGCCGAAGTGGCCCTCAACACCCCGGTGAAGGGTCTTCTACCCGGTCTGCCTGCGAAAGGGAAGGCCGAATTTAGGGTATCTTCCTTAAAAGTTATTCCTGAAGCAATCATAGAATCTCCTATGATAATTCTTAGCAACCAAAAGGGAATTAATATATAATGGTCTAATATTTTCAGAACAAAACAGGAAATTACTTCGTGACCGTCGATTGGACTCACAATCAGAATACGCCGGGATTAAAAAGGACGTATCTCGACCTGAGCACATCCATACTGGAATAAATCGACGATTTTAAACTTTCTACTACCACATCAATTTACTTTTATATTCTTAGCTATTTTGAGATTTCGATATCTCCCGCCAGAATTCATTAATTTGAATATAATAGATCGATTACTCATTTTTTAATTTCCTATCGCTCCTGTATAAATACATTCGTTGGAAGGGCACAACTCATGACACATGATGAAAATCCATTTCACTTCAGGCAAACGTGTTTTAGTGCACAATGATTGACCAGACCGAAATTTGCAATTCAGCTCACTCGAGCCGTATACGTTTTGTGCCGTTTTCTCCTGCAATTGAACGATCTTCATGGCCAGCTTGGCCGGTTGTGGGGAATTTTTGCGTCCGTACGCAATGTTGTGGACTCGAGTAAGGGCAACACATGGCCTTCTCCCAAAAAAACCCTTGGAAGCTCTCCAAACCAGGACGAAACTTCGTTTAGTGAGGAGAGTAGAGGAAGATGCGGAAGGACAAAAAACCTCCATGGCATTCTTCGTCAAGCTAATTGAGCCACAACCGGCGCTGCGGAGTCCGAACGGTTTGATGTCCGAGGCAATTAAAATGCGCCGCTTTCTCCCCCTCCGATTGTCTGGCATCTATTAGATCGCGTTCTTGCGCAATGGGGGAATTCAACTCGGAGGGATACGGCATTCTTCGCATTGTCTGTGCGCTGTGTTTTGCTTGGGGAGGAGGAGGAGAAGGAGAGAAGAGGAGGGGGAGGAGGAGGAGGGGGAGATCTCGGAGGAGGGTACTACTAGTTAGTATATATCCGCAGGTGCCCGCAAGAACCTCAGTCTCTCTCTATCCATTACGACGTCTGGTTGCCGCTGTACTTGTCTATTGCGTGATCTTCTGCTGCAACTCTTCTCACTGCCGACTCATCCTCATCCTCCTCCTCCCACTTCCACTAGCACCAGGAGCTCCACGGGCAACTACAGCGGCTGATGGTATGCTCCACTTTAAGTTGAATATTTATTGTGCCGCACCACAGAACTTCACATTTCCAGTTCCGCAAGCGAAAATTCCGCCTCCCATATCTCAGCGCTAATAAGGAATCTACGGCTGATGTTTTGCATACTTCGGGTGGAATCTAGGATCATCTAGCATGCCAAATTTCAGCCATAGATACCTTTTCCCCTGAAAGATACAAACGGGACTGTCTGATAACGAGCGCAAGTCTTTTAGAAGTTCAGTGGTGCGGCACAATAAAGGTTCTCTAATTTTAACCACTTAGCGAATGCTCCCATGTATATATCTCGCCTTTTTATGCCATTTTATCACTCACTCGTTGCTCCTCTTCCTCTTAATTTTCCACTTGAATTGAGCTATTTTTTCGACAGCGGCCATCAGAAGTGAGCAAAGTACAAACTCGATTCTTACTGCATTTATCTCACAGTTCTCTTTCCATCTCGCCCTCTTTCAGGCAGCGGTCCTTTACCTGCTGCCACTGCTGAGTGCCGCACGTGCGGATATCGAGAATGGTGTCGTGGGGTCGCCGGAAGTACGGTAAGTCGCTAAATACAGTAGTCTCCAAAGTTACTACGTTTATCTGATTGGCGACTTCGCAGATGCGCACATTCTGTTTTACTATAGTACAGTAGCAGAAATATTTACTGCATTTAGCGGCGGGCTCTACTTCATTTATCAGACTGGCTAATTCACAGATGCGGAACGGACTCGATCGTAGTCGTTGCCTCTACCGTACACCCGTTCGGTGGTCGCCTCTACGTCCAGGGAGAAGCAGAGAATCCGGAGTGCATAAAACGACCCAAGGTGCGGGCGATGGTTACTAACTCGTCGTCTACTCGCATCCCACCAGGGTGGTGCGAGTGCGGGCGACGTTTCCCACTTACAAACATCGATTTTCCTAAATACACACCCATAATCAGACAACTACGGGCGACACGATTGAATTCGAGCTGGGCTTCGGAGCATGCGGTATGAGGAGACAGCGAACGGTATGATAAGCGTGTGGTCTAGTGGAGATAAAGCCTAGTTATCTGCTTTTGATGCCCCGGGTTCAATCCTCGGCAAGAACGCCTCTTTTGCAGTTGAGTCCCCGCGGTGTGACGTACTCCTTCACGCTCGTCGTCTCCTTTCATCCGGTGCGAGTTTCGTTTTTGCTAAAACCTACACTACTTCAGGTTTTCGTGACGGGAATCGATCGGGGCTTCAACGTGCGCTGTTTCTTTCTTGAGTCCGTCAAGGACCTCGAGACGGCCGTGGACGTGGGGTACGGTATTCGCTAAATACAGTAATGAAGGGGCAAAGCTCCGCCCACTTCTTGATAAACACAGTAATGAAGAGGTGAAACTCCGCCCACTTCTTTCGACAACTGTTTATCAATATCTATTTCAGTCGACTAACAACGACGATCATCGAGCAGGATTTCTCGCTACCGACCTGCACGTACTCCATACATCAGGTCACTTTGGAGTTTAAAATAGATGATTTTAATTTATTTATATTCCTAGGGCGGTGCAAGCGGACCTCCGATAAAATATGCGCGCGTCGGCGAAGCTGTTTCGCATGTGTGGGATTGTGGAAGTGGATTTTTTATTTCGCTCACTAAATGAAGTAATGACTGCTCGCTACTGCGTTTATCTAATGCTTTTCATTCGCTAAATACAGTAATGAGAAGTTCGCTAATGCATTTACCAACGACATTTGAACACCGCATCCCAGACGCCGCTGCCGCGTACGCCATCCTCATTCATTCGTGCGCCGTCGACGACGGAGCGGGCAAGAAGTTCGAGCTCGTCGACGATCGGGGGTACGGTCTTCGGGTTTTCCCATGGGGACCCAGCATCATTCAAATGTGGTTGAATTCCAGGTGCAGTCTCGATACGACTCTTCTGCCCGTGATTGACTACGACAAGGGAGCGCTGCAGGCCTCCGCCTCCAGCAGTATCTTCAAGTACGCTGACAAGGTATCGCTTAATTATCGATTATAGATACTCGATTTTTTAGATTCAAGTCTTCTTCACGTGCACGGTGCAGTTGTGCTTCAAGACGGACGGAGGATGCGATGGACTGACGGTATGATCTTTGATAGTTGATCTCTGATTATTGGTTTTGATAGTTCATTATCGATTGATCTTTATTCTTTGATCTACAATTAATGATCTTTGTTCTCTACAGCCCCCTCAATGCGGAGGTGGTCTTCATATTCCCGGAGTATCTCTCGCCTCCAGTGAAGAACACGGTCTCGATCACAAGTTGTCAACGCTCGCCACGTCGAGGGAAGATGAGGAGGAGAGGTATCGAAATATAATTTTTTTAAATTTACAATGTTAATTTTATCTATTATAATATCGAGACGTAAAATTACACCAATTCATGCCGTTTTCTCTCTGAAAACGCGATAAAACCAATGTGATCGCAATGTATTTCTGACAGTGACAAATTTTAGATTATTCAACAAAGATCAAATTCCATCTTCCCAGGCGCCCCCATCACGGCCCACCTCCTCGGAGGCCTCCAGCTTCGGAAGAGGACGAGGACTCGCGGGAGCATCGCCACCGCCCTGAGCACCCTCATGAAGATCGACCTGAGCACCCCCAGGAGCACCGTCCCGAGCTCCCTAAGGACCTTCCCCATGGCTTCCCTCCGCGATCGGAACCCCCGCCTCCAGTGCTGCTGCCGTTCAGTGGAGGAGGACAGGTTACAGGAGGAGGAGAGAGAGGAATGGAGAGTAGATCAATGATCAAATATGTAGCCTATTATGGCCGAGTAAGCTATTGTCCGGTATTAAAGTGATGCGGAGGCGACGAGCGAACTACTTTCGCGCTAAGCAGCGTGTGATCTATCTTCTGCCGCAAAAGATAGATCACTATGCTGCTTACCGCGAAGGTAGTTCGCGCGTCGCCTCCGCATCACTATAATACCGGACGATACATATTCTTCGAGGGAAAGAATGATACTGAGATTTCGCCGTTTTTGCATCGTTATTTTTACCTCTTTTAATATCCCCGAAGATCTAAGAACAACGATCAATTTATCTCCTTCAGCCTCCCCACAACGGCGAAGACCGCGACCGCGACCACCCCCACCGGCCGCCTCCTCACTATCCCAGAGGACACGACAGTGGAGAGAGGAGGGACGATAGTCGCGAACGCCGCCCTCCACCTCGCCACCCTGATGGTATATTGATTTATCGATTGTTTGTAAAAATAAATTTCAGACTCCCACGAGGCTCCGCGACACCGCGGCGATCACGGAGGACCGCCGCCGCGATTTGGACCGCAGGGTAATTTCTTGGCATGGTGCCAACTGTTCTTGTTACTGGTGATAATTCTCGTGACAATATTATTACTGGTGATAACTCTCATGATGATTCTAGAACGTCGAGGCGGGCCTCCTCCTCCTCCGCGGGAGAGGGACGATAGACGTGAGGGCGGTGGAGGACCTCCTCGCGGGCTCTTCCCGGAAGGACTCGAACTGAAGCCTGTCTCCACTGCGGAGGACTTCGAGAAGGCATTCGAGGGCGCACCGAGGCCCAAAGAATTCTTCGGTCCTATTGATCCCAGTCGACTTCCCTTCCAGTGAGATTGATCTTCCAGGCTTGAGCTTTGATCGATCGATCGTTAACTTTGATCTCTGGTTTTGAACTTTGATCTTTGATCTTTAACTTTGATCATTGATCTTTGATCTTTCCAGAGACCGCGTCAAGGACTCACCCCTGCGCCCCAACAGCGATTCGTCAGCCGAGAAAGCCGATAGCAAACTGCTCGTACTCACGAAGACCGACGGAAAGAAGGTCATTATTTATCTATTTATTTATTATTTAATTATTTATTGATTTTAAAAATATTGTAATATAAAGATCCCGATCCCCGACGAGGCATCCTCTCCTCTTCCTACGACCGCAGAAGCCCTGGCATCCGAGACAACAGAGGCCGAGAGCGAATCGACGACTATTCCTGCCAAGGGTAGGAGAATTTCTTCTTTGATTATCGATTTTTTTGTTCCATGTTCTTTGATCTGCTTTTGATCTTTGATCTTTGAGCCGCCGCCGCCAAGAACTCTCCCCTCGACCATGCCATAGCCGTGGCCAGCGCCGAATACGAGGATGACAACGATGTCGACGAGCTTGCCGTGGATACGATTGCTGATATAGCTGGTACATTACACTAATGGCGTTAACTTCTTCTGATTTCCCGTCTTCATAATGGCATTCTGTATCTCCTGAGCGAAAAGGGATATGATGCAGAAAATTTTCTTGATGTCAGACTTGGATTTTTTGTAAGGAGTGCTTGTGGAATCAGAGATAGAAGAAGTGGACCCTTGCCTTCCGATTGATAAGATAGTATATTGGTGCTCGATAATGTTGAATATTATTTCAGCCCTGCTCAACGACACCACAACTTCGGCCGAGCGAATGGACAGAGTTCGAGCGACTCCGAGATATCGAACTGACTTCGTCTCCTCTACCCTCTCCTCGCTCTTCAACGACCTCGTTGCCGAGGTTGATCTTTGGCCTTTGAATGTAGAACTTTGATCTTTGTTCACTCAGGAGGTTGATGCCAAGATATCGACGGTAGACGACGGAGATTCCACCAGCACAGCCAATTCAACCGTTACTCCTGAGGAAATGACGACAATTCAGGTGACAAAAATTTTTGCTGCGAGATTTATCACCACTGACTATATTATCGTGAAATTGATCACCAATGATAAAAATACCGCCAGGACTCGGTGACGTCCATCCGCTCTTCTCGCGATTCCGCGGAGCCGCTCAAGAAGAAGAAAATCGAGACGGACCTCAGCGTTGACGTCATCGTTCTCCCGATCGATGATACTGATCGACGTAGTTTGAACTTTGATCTTTAGTCTTTTTTCGGTTACTCGGAATTCCGTTTAAAAAGAAAAAAATTAATAGTAAAAATGTACTTTTTATTTTCAAAAAAAACATCGAAACATATCTGAAGAAAAATATTTCATCACCATTTTTCGCGCTCTATACAATAAAAAAATTACTTTTGATTTTAATAATAGTTTAATTGTTGAAACCCTTGAAAACATCGAACATTTCAGCCTCCGGCACCTCTTCCCTCTCCTCGCCTCCCGCTCCTCCGCTCTTCTGTCTTTCTGTCCTAGGGTAAGTACAGGCAGAGAAGATGCCATCCGCAGGACTGGAGTCCACATGCGCAGGTTGCGAAATCCTTTTATAGGTCGTCGCTCATCGCGGCGGGACTGGCAGTGACATTCATCGTGGCCGCGATAGCCTCGGTCTTCATCGCTAGGAGAGGAAGGAGAAGGTCGCCACCGATGATGCTGAGGAAGGGCGGAGAGCACTTATTCTGAGTCGGCACCTGGAACTGAGTCAGCACTTGTTCTGAGTTAATACTTATTCTGAAGCAATACTTGTTCTGAATTAAGATATATAATATTTTTCTTATTTTCTCTTGGTCAATAAGCACGAATTCACTCGAGCATTCTTCCTGATCATCACATATCCGTCATCATCATTATTGGTTATTTTAATGTTCCGCCCTGTTGCAATTGTGTTACTGCAATATTACTACTTCTTCCCCGGTGATAAAAATCTACAATATATCAATTCTATCAAGAGATATGCATTTCATCCTGTAGGACTTTCTGACCTCGACGCCCTGTGCAGAGCCTAACGATCAATAGCACCCCAGCAATTCGCGTCTGCCCTTATCGCTTTGTCCTTGTTAGTAGTGGAGAGGGGGGAACATGGTGCCACCACCTTCTTTCTCCCTCTGATCCCCTCCTCCTCCTCTTCTTCCCTCTTCTCCCCTCTTCCTTCCATCCTCTTCGTCTCCTCTCTCCTTCTTCTCCCTTCCTTCTCCTTCTTCTCTTCCCCTCCCCTCTCCTCCTTCTCTTCTCCTTCGGCCAGGACCACCCACGACGCTTCGCAGAGAACACGCCAAGGCAGAGTGCAGAGGGAGGGTGAGTCCCTGCCCTCATTCCCCCCTCCTCCTCTCCTCCTTCCACTCGGCCAGGGTCCGCCGGGACGCCTCTGCTCTTCCCGCCATACCCCCTCTCGCCCGGACGGTGTTCTCGCGCCCATACAAGGGGCGTGCCAAAAAACGTTTGCTACGAATAAGAACGAAAATGACCTGATGAAAGCCTGTATCCTGGTCAGAATTTTGTGGCGAAAAAACCTGTCCCCAGTTTGGGGGTCTACATGGTCAATATCAGGCATACGGTAGCAAAAATGGTCGTTTGCTCCCCGATTTCGACCATTTTGAACATTTTAAAAACGGATCGATTTATCGTCGTTTTTCGACGAAAATAGCAATATTCCGCACTATTGTATGAGAGTAGAGTGTGATTTGGGCTCCTCAGCGCATAAATATTATCAACATGTCCATGGTACATCCGATTCTGCATAAAAGAGGTCGCTCAAACTTTTCATTTGGGTGTGCGGCACTAACATCGTATTATTTTCATCCAAAATTGTCATTTATTCACTCTGCATGTGATTAGTTCCTTTGATATCCCCAGTTTAGTGGCTTTACATGCCTCAATGGCCATCACTTTAGATTTGTAATGATTCTTATCCGACACGAAAAGTTCAATCCATTCAAAAGATATGTCATGTCAAACAAGCGCACGCTGTATGGACATTGGTGGGAATGACAGCATCCGTCTTGTCGGATCATATTGCACGAGCAACTGTTTGTAAACAGTTTCTAAATGAATGATAGCTACGCAGAAGTGGTTTTCAACCTCACAAAAACTTTGCAAAAGTTCGGTCCACGGCGGGGATCGAACCTGCCACCCCCCAACCTCTGATCTGGAACCCCCGCCTTAGACCACTGAGCCAGCGAAAAATGGGGCTGAAATTTTTTGGCACGCGCGCGAGAACGAATGCGCCCGTGAGCTAGTGCACGGGCAGTGTTATTGTCGATTGCGTGCGCTTCTCGTTTATATTACGGCTGTTCCAAGGGTGTCTCAACTTAAAGGAGGGGTTCGGGGACCTTCCAACTCTCCTATGTGACTATCGTACGTTTGGTTTAAAGTGAGACAAATTTGAAAATTTTGAAAATTTTGAGAATTTTGTGAAGTTTAGAGCTACAGCCTCGAGGAATGGTCGAAAT
>JACMIG010003667.1:0-11734 GCA_014805385.1 Levipalatum texanum | reverse complement strand
GACCTTGAAATGAGGTTAGAAGAGTAAAGCATGAGTACATGTCATCATTTGTATTGAACGAGCGTGGGAATTATTATGGCAGTTCCAAACCCTTCTAAAATCCTAGTGCATCGGCCTCCAGACAGACTGCCCCGCTCTCTCAGAAGACGCGTTATATAGAACTTCTGTGGTGCCAACCAATACTGAAAACTAACTCCTTCTTGTTTCAGCGAATAGGGACATACAAGCAAACATAGCCCATTCATTTTGTAATCTCTACACTCGGCAGCCAGGTTGCTCAAAACTCTTTCAACTGCTGGCTTTTTTCTTGCGTTTCCCCTGGGGTATTCCTTGCTTGATTACAGCCGACTCCCTTTTATGCCATCTCGTGGGCTGGGCACGGCCGGAATAGAACCGGTGAGGGAATGTCTTTTTAGGTAAAAAGTAAAGGTAAAGGCTCGTCCCTATCAGGTATTCCTGAGGGTGGATCCTGGACGGCCAGGGTCCTCGAGAGCATTTCCCAACCGGCGTTGCTCAACCGTTTCTCCGGTGGTATTTCCAGCGTGATCTTGTCACTACCGATACTACCGAACACTACCGATACTACCGATACCGATAGAGTCACTACCGATACCGACGGCTACCCTCCCAGACATTCCACCACCGGTTCAATTCCTATCAACTCCTATAGAGTTGAAGGTAACATTGGTGTTTCCTCTGTTTCTCTTCGTCTCCGCTTTCCCATCTTTCTCGCTAGATTGTAAAGATAGGATGCCTCAGTCTGTGCATTTGCGCGCTCCGAGAGACGTTCCTCTCTCGAGTTGCCCCGCTTCGTGAGCTGTTTCTACCAACTGCGGATAAAGTGAGTTACCATCATCCCAAGACCAACAACCACTGAACACTCAAGACAGAAAGGGGAGGGACTTTTGTGGCATAGTCTACCTATTCTTTATATGGTGCATAGCCGACATTAACCACGGGCACCCGCTAGGCCCCCTTGTCGTTTACTCACTTCGTCCGTCCCTCACTCATTCACTCACGCAAGCACTTACTCAAACACTCAATCAAGACTCAATCACCTCGCTCAATCACTCAATCAATTCCTCATCAATCGCTCAGTCTTCCACCTCATTCATTCAATCCAAGCAATCAATCAATCAACCGCCACAATGAGCGATGCCGGATCAGTCGAAGCTTCGCCCCTCTTCTCATCGCCTCCTCGAGCCCAGCTGACTCGAGCCAAGAATGATGGCGCCGCCGCCCTGGAGAATGCCAAGGAGCTGATCGACACCTGGAACGCAATGGAGGATGGCACCTCGCTCCCACCACATCGCCGAGTGGTTTTTGCTCGTGGACGATTGGAGCGCATTGCGAATCGACTAAAGAAGCACGACAATCTCTGGCGCTCTGCCATCCTTAGCATCGAAGATAGAGCCACCATGAGAGCCGAGAGCGAGGCCAGGGAGACCTACTTCAACACCACCTTTCCCGAGGAAGGATTCGCAGAACTTCTCGCCACCCTCTCGGAGTTCAAGGATCATCTCGATTGCCTGCTGTCCCTCTACCCGGGCACATCACATCCTCCCCCTCCCCCCGCCCGGCCTCTGACTCACGCCCCTCCCGTGTCCCTCTCTCGTCCCCGGGAGCCTCCGCCGACTGCGGAGAGAGAAACCGCCGCACTGATCAATAGCCGTGATAACGGCAGCCGACGACTGGGAGCAGTGGAAGGAGACGGCGACGGAAGGAATCGAGGGGTTCGAGAGCAAATGGAGTCGAGGGAGCAACCGATGGACTTACGGGACAGCCACCGAGAGCTGCACCTTCCGAGTGATCGCCGATCTCACAGAGCCGAGTCTCGTGCATCAAGTATTAGCAGCGCCTTCTCCGACGCCGCTGCCATCAAGCGCATCCTCGTCCAGCAATCTCTACTCGCCAAGTTCCCTGCTCTGCCCGCCCCTTCCTTCAGTGGTGACGTGGCTGAATACGAGGGATTCAAGGCACTCTTTCGGAGCATGATTGCCTCTCAGATCGACAGAAACATCGAGCGCCTGCACTACCTCAAGTCCTGCGTCAAGGGAGAAGCCGCCGACCTCATCGGAAAACTGAAGCTGGTAGACGACAACTACCAGATCGCATGGGAGGCCCTCGATAGGTCCTTCCGCCCCAAGGCTTCCTCCAGCGCCCGAGCGATCCGCCAGGCCATCGACAAGGTCCAGAAGATCACCTCCGGCAGCTACGACGCCCAGCTGAAGGCTGTCCGTGAGCTGCGTTCCCTCGTCCAGGAGCTCCTCCTTCTACAGGAAGACTCGCCACAATTGACGGATAGAGTCGTCGGAATTCTTTTCCCTCGCACTGAGAAGGAGGTCAACAAGGAAAGAGTCCTTCGAGAAGAGATTGGCACTCTTCAATACCTCACGTTCGCTGAGGAGTGGCTGATGGGACGACGAGAGGTGGAGAGGATGGCTATCAAGCAGCCAGAGTCCCGCGAGAGGAGGACCACTAGCAAGGTCAATGTTTGCGAGGAGGTCATCAACACCGTGTCGACGCCTCCAATAAAGCGCGACCCGACCAAGTGTGCGTTTTGCCAGCAGCATCCGGCCGGTGAGGAGGAGCACTGCCCCAACGTGATGAGCAACGAGGAAAGGGAGGCGTGTACACGACAGCATCGCCTTTGCTATCGCTGCCTTGGGAGCAACATCCATCGATGGAACGACTGCCCCGCCCGCTGCCGCCACTGCAAGTCAACGTTTCACTCCGCCCTATGTCGATGTATGAGGATGAGGACTGCGGTGGAGCCTGTTAGGTCGAAGGCAGATCCTGCCGAATACCCATCGGAGCAGAGGAAGTCATGGCAGCAACCTAAGAAGCCCTGGCCTGGCAAGCCGAGGAAGCCACGAGCTCATCCGGTGGCAGTTCACAGTGGCAACGAAGATGACTCCGCCGCTGAGGAGCAGCTGACCACATTCAAGGTCGACCGGAAGGAATCGGCCCATCGATCGTCGCGTATGCCCACGACCATGGTCACCATCGTGCACCCGGTGACGAGTCGACGATATCACGTGAGCGCGATGCTCGACACGGGAGCTAGCGTCTGCGTTATATCCCAGCACCTCCTCGACCGACTCCAGATGCCCAGCACTGGCAAGGTCAGAGCCACCTTCTCCGGATTTGGCAACAAGTCCGATGGACTCCGCGACTACGGCATCACTTCCTTCAAGATGAGTGTCGCCAAGAAGAAGAACAAAGGCAACTTCCCTGTCAATGCCTACGTCTTCCCCGGAGACCTCACCGTCCGTTCTCCTGAATCGCAGCTCGCCAAGAAGGACCTCTCCTACATCAACAAGCGCGGCCTGAAGTTGGCTCCGAAGGCGGCCCGCAGCCCCGAGCTCATTCTCAACTCCGACGCCGTCCTTGCGCTCGTCCGCTTCTCCCGGGAGCCCATCGCCCTCCCCAGCGGTGTGAAGCTTTTGCAGACCGTCTACGGATACATGCCCATCGGAGGTTCCACCTCACTCCTCTCCCAGTCAACGAATGGCATGGAGGAGACAATCGGCACGATGCAGATGCTCTCCCTCTTCGCGGAGACTTCACTGCCTGCCCTCAAGGACAGCAACCAAGAGGTGTTGGAACCGACCATTACGTCTGACAAGACACTGAAGCGGAAAGGAGTCTCCAAGGCGAAGAATCCAGCGCGTTTGGCAACTCGCGGATTATCTGACGATCTTCTCTCCCACTGTAACAGACGGCATAATGGCCCGAAGCTGATGAACAAGCCTCTGGAACGAGAGGAAGCGACGGAACAGAAGGATCCCGTTGAAGTCACTGTTACCACCGGGCCGGATGTGGAGGAGGAAGTGAAGTACACGCCGCTGATGCCGCCGGAGAGCGTTTCAATTCACTCATCCAAGTACACGTTCCTTGCGGAAACGGACAATGCCCTTCGACGAGAGAAGGGCTCTCATTCAATCATTCAATCACTCATTCAAGCTTCAGATCCTGAACCTACAGAACCGCCGATATCACTCGTGGCCATCGACGAAAGTGACCTCCAGATCTCTATCGACGAGCAGAAAGAATTCCGGAATGGAATCGACCGTCTGGGAAACGCGGATTTCCCGGGCAAGGCCAAGATCACAGTGAGGAAGCCACCGTGGCGCAGCCGCATGGATTCGGCCTTCAGCCTCCCGCGCCTGCAAGTTCGCAATAGCATCTTGGCCGCTCTCATCTTCTGCCTGCTCATGATGTTTGAGCCGTTGACATCAGCAACAGTTGGGGGCATTGGATGCACTCCCCACAGAGACACGGTTTATGCCCGCGAAGGACATGAGAAGGGAGTTGCTCCTGGCAAGAGCATCTCTCTAGACTACCTCGCATCCCCTGAGTGCTGGCCCTGGGAGACATTCATCATCCCCGCCAGTCTCCTCTACCTCCTCGGGACATGCTGCCGTGGCGGTTCCTTCCTCAACCGCAGGAATCCCTTCATCCTCAAGGACATACTGACTTGTGTCTCGCAGTACGCGAAACTGTTGAGGAGGCTAGTCAAGTGTATTGGCTACTTCAAGTGCCGCTGTTATCGTGTCGGGAGCGCACTCTGCCGAAGACGGTGGCAGAGCACAAAGAGCATCCGACATCGGCTTCGAGGGCATGTCAAAGTTCTTTGATGGCTACGTTCCAGCATCTACCGATTAGACTACCACCATCAATTATTCAATCAATCAACATCCCAATGTGGAGCTTGCCTAGATTCGAGCTATGGGACCGGCAATCCCATTTATCGATCACCTACTTCGGCATCTACACTACTGATATTGGAAACGTCATCGGTCAAGCGCCTGTGATCGTCAACAGAAGTCATCTCTACCGGGCAGCTTCGGACACGGATTCTCGTCATCGTCTGCGAGCGATAGGATCGACGTTTATTGTTTATTGTTATTATCGTTTGGTAGGCTCCCAATTCGATTGTGTGATTCCTTCATTCATTCACTTCATCACCGCCATCATTCATCAGTCTTCCCATCGTTGACAGTCGATTAGGAAATCACATCTTTTCCTTTCTCGTTTTCCTTCCCCCCCAATATCAACTCCTATAGAGTTGAAGGTAACATTGGTGTTTCCTCTGTTTCTCTTCGTCTCCGCTTTCCCATCTTTCTCGCTAGATTGTAAAGATAGGATGCCTCAGTCTGTGCATTTGCGCGCTCCGAGAGACGTTCCTCTCTCGAGTTGCCCCGCTTCGTGAGCTGTTTCTACCAACTGCGGATAAAGTGAGTTACCATCATCCCAAGACCAACAACCACTGAACACTCAAGACAGAAAGGGGAGGGACTTTTGTGGCATAGTCTACTCTTCTTTATAATTCCGGCCGCGGCCACCCCACAGAGGTGCCAGAAATGTCTTTTTAGGGGAACCATGTATCATTTCACCACTCTACCGGCATAAATATTACTCTGTTCGATTTTCACCCACTGTATGACCTCAATGTTGTTACTGTTTTGAACAAGGGCAGAATTGGTGGTTCCGAATAAATCGCATCTCGAAGCCAATAACGTGAATGGGACCACATTGGGGGAAACGCCAATCAACTCGCCATAATCAGTGGTTGTGAAATGGATGTGGGAATTGTTTCATGGTATTTCGTGGGGTATAAAAAGACACATCTCGTCTTCAGAGGCATCGACTCGAAATCGACCATGGCCTCCTTCAAGGTTCTCCTCTCGCTCCTGATCATCGTCGCGGCATTCCTGGCTGCGGGTAAGTTGAAATATTCTGAATTCATCAACGTTTATCTGATCAAATTATGCCGGGCACTCGGAGCTTTCCAACTCCCAAGCTAGTCGAAAAAATGCATCCCCTGATCTCCAGCCGCTTTTTCTCGGGTTTGGCGAGAACAATACAACGCCCGATCAAAAGCTGAATTTCCCATGCGTTCGGGCGATTTGGAAGCTTAGGGTATCCGACAACGCGATTAGTATTCTTAGTCTAGAATCACTCAATCTGGGCGAGTCAAAACATATAAATATCTTGCAGAAGTGGCTGCATCGATGGGCCAGAGACAGCCAGGACGCGTAAGATTCCAATCGATATTCATATATAATTGGTTCGGTTTAGGGAAGGGCCTTCAACGACCAGGGAGTCGCCATCAATATGGGACCCCATTAAAATTGAGCCACTGTCCCCACGTCCTGTCATCACAGTTCCACCGATAAAACAATTCCTGTTGATTGACGAACATTTGAAAAAGAATTATTGACCGGTATTAAATTGGTGCGGAGGCGGCGTGCGAACTACTCCGCGCTAAGCAACGAAATGATCTATCTTCAAGCGCAGAAGATAGATCATTTCGCTGTTTAGCACCGACTAGTTCGCGCGTCGCCTCCGCATCACTATAATACCGGACAATATCTAGGAGATCAGACGCCGTCAATTCTGCAATGTGAAAGTTGATTATCGACGCCGGTGTTGTTTCAAAATGCCTGGGACTATAGTCACATTCTCGAGCAAAAAAATGCTAGAAATAGTAATTCCTTTGTCTTAGCTCTCATGAAGGATTTTGTTTTTTGTTAAATCGATCTCCAAGTAGCTTGCAAAATTAAACCCTCACATTCCTTTTCAATGCGGGGTTACATAATATATTATGGAGAAAAAATACCCACGAGAATTCCATGCGCGCACAACAATACACAGTGTATGTTTCTCTGCATTCAGCCCACGCTTTATGCTTGCAAAATAAAAATTTCTCCATCGATTCTTTAGTCTGCAAATGTTCCCAGACGTCTCATTCCTCCTCTTCCCTTCACTCCCGATGGCCCGTCTTCTTCTTCCTTTCCTCCTCGCCTCCATTTCTCCTCCGCTCTTCGGCCAGCCTGATCCCGATCCTGTGCCCACTCTTCCATCGCCCATTCCCTTCAAGCCCATCGGCGTCCCGCCGTACCTTATCGACCATGAAGATTACGGTAATATCCCCCTTACTCGAATCGTAAACTGAATAGAATCGCAAATTGAACCCCTTGAGATGCTGCAAACTGCGGACTCGGCCATCTGTGGGAATTTCCCAAGTTTCGCGCACCGGAATACGGCGAAGCAGCTCAGGTTGGAAATTAGTTTATTAATTAAATTAAATTATTTGAAATTCAGATGATGGAAACGCTCGCGGCCGTCCTGCTCATGACGACTGATCCATACAGTAAGTGTCGTAAACTGAGCGAAACGCCATGGAGTGGTATGGGCGTTCAGCTACGCTTATTGTCGAGCATTTCACAGTGACAAATTTCTACACAAGAAAATATAAATGAGCGCGCATAGCCCCAATCGTTTGTATTTTGGTGTGCACAACATTTTGGCGCTCTTGATCACAAACCGAAATCGATACTGTAATACACAGCGACGTGACCGAACCCGATACCGTAATCATCAACGGTTCAATCTATTGCAAACTGAAACCGATACCATAATATTCAGCGACATGCACGGGAACGCTGATCTCGAAGCGACACGTGCTCACGGCAGCGCATTGTCTGCACGACGGCGAATATATCAATGCGGGAGGTGGAAGGAAGAAGTGCAGGTGAGAGCAAAGGTCAAGGATGAAAAGGTCAAAGATCAAAGATCTTTTTTTTTTAAAAACGAAGATCGAAAAAAGTAGATTCCAGGCCGACCGACTACATCAACCACGACAAATACCTGCGGAACGCGCTCGTCTTCTGGGGAGGTAAATGTGGATCGCCAGTATCCATCAGCCTTCTTTTCGCTCGATGTGTACCCCTCCTAATCCTCATACCTCGCCGCATTTGTGGGTTACCGCTAGTCTCCCCAACATAAGAGCCACCCGCCCACTTCACAAGGATGGCTCTGTGGTAGAGCTCTCCCACCTGGAACAGAGGGTCCCATGTTCGAATCCCGCTCCCTCCTTATATTTTGCAGGTCCCTGCTTCCGTTCCGGCACCGAGGGCTGCACGAAGGACCAGACGATGAAGAGGGCATCCATTGAGAAAGTGACCGTGCTCCCCTTCTACGAGGGCGAGTGCACCAATGGCATGGACCTCGTCATTATACAGCTCAGCGAGAGGGTAATATTTGATCGATATTTTTTAAACAATATTTGAATCATTTACAAATTTATTAAAATAATTAGACAATAAAACTAATAATTCGGCGGATCTGCAATTCACTAAAGTTGATTTACGGATATTTTGGAATTTAATAGCTTGATCTTTGATCTTACGCAGCTCAACGTATCTCACGCCTGTCTGCCGCACCTGAAGAACGAGAGCCTGCTCGCCCGCCCGCACCAAGAATATTTTTCCTTTGGATGGGGATCCGATCGTGGGTTTCTAATGGAACTATGACGCATTTTTCATTCCACAACATAATATTATCGAGCACCCAAATCCGCATAAATCACATCAATTGTCGAGAAACGTTTAAAGGAGGGCTCACCTCACCCTCCAACTTGCATCGACACTCTAGATGAGCTGATGTGGCGTTAAAAATGCTATTGAATGATATAAAACACTTCAATAGAAACAATATAGCAGAAAGATAATCGACCTTCCATGTTGCTTGACCCTCAGGGTTTAGCGCGCGAATTCAAAATTTGGTTCGTGGATACTGTAGAGCAGAATGTTAAACTGCGCGCTGTCTTTGTACAATGCCAGAGAAACAAAATGGATGTTCTATAATGACGATTTGTTACTTTTTGAAATGGTGTTTTCGTGATTTCTGTGGTCTTCGCAGGGTGGGGTGAGCCCCCCTTTAAGAGCCTAATCATGAAAGGAGTCCGGAACCGGTAGACCAAGACGATGCGCAGTCCGTCATTAGCATTTTCGTTTTTTTCTTAATTTAAAAGTTGCCATTTCGAAGACGACTCTATTTATTCGATCTGATAAATGGAGTATCCTCAAGTCTACAAGTGTCTACTAGCGTGGCACAACTTCAATTCAGCCCGCTCGGCGGAATCGCGCGTCTTCCACAACCGCAACACGTGGGTGTACCTCGGATCGGAGATCGGACCCTGCCGTAAATACATGGATTGGTGGGAGCATATTTATATCGATTAATAGTTTTATTGATCTAAAATTTATATTAATAACAAAATCATTGCAGGGCTCCCTGGGACACGCTGTGCTTCCCGGCGCAGCACATGGTTGACATGTGCTCGGTAAGTGATTTTTCCAATTATAATAATTAATATTATCTTCAGCGTAATTCTCATGATAAATATAACTCTGATCAGCGTAATTCTCATAGTAAATAAAATTATCTTCAGAGTAATTTTAATAATAATTACAGGGTGACTCGGGTTCGGGTATGATGACTCGCGTCAACGGGCGCATCACCATCGTTGGCGTGCTCTCTTCGGGATATTCGTGTGACGAGATGCTCAAGGGCCAGAGCGCCCCGACTTCATCGGTTGGTTGGCTTGAACTTTGATCTTTAAAAAAAATCGGATCCAGATCTTTGATATTGGGCCTCTTTTTCGATAATTGATTTCTGATCCCTGATCTTTGGACTTCAGTTCTTCACGGACGTTCGCCTCTACGCGGCCACGATCAATCGCGAACTGAACATGACGCCGCCCTTCCCGGATCTCGGGGCTGCCTAGAGATACCGTAATCCTCGAGATTCTGTATCCCTCGAGATACCGTAATCCTCGAGATACCACTATCATCGCCCTACTAATTCGTGCTTACTCATCGATTGACGAAGATAAACACAGTATACTTCCTTTCCCCGTCATTGTCATGACTGCAACTTAAAATTGAGAAGTTTCTGTGATATTTTTCAATAACGAGGCCATGGCCGATTTTCACTCGATGTAACTGACGAAGGATCTGTTTATTTATTTATATTGTAGAGAACCGAGGCGTTCTAATTCCCACGCCCGGACAGCCCCAATGACGGACTGCGCGCGCTTTTGATCTACCTCATCGAACCCCGTTTCCTGACCCGCGGGTTGACCCGTGTGATTCAATCGACCATGAAAGTTGCTCGTGGAGATAAATCAAAAGCGAGCGCAGTCCGTCATTGGAGTTTTCCGGGCACGGGAATTAGAATGCTCCGGGTTCCCGACAATACGCAGTTCAATATTTCTTTATCGCATAATTCGCCAATACTCTCGACTAGGGATGGGAGAACAAATAGGAAATCTTTCCTTTTCTGTCTGGAAAGAGAGGAGATATTTCCTTTCAGGCGTCTGGAGGAAATATTTCCGGAAATAGTTCCTTTCCTTCCTTTCCAGACGCCTGGAAGGAAATGTCTCCTCTCTTTCCAGGCAGAAAAGGAAAGATTTCCTATTTGTTCTCCCATCCCTACTCTCGACACTGCGCCCGCCGCCTCATTTGTCGCCCTTTCCATGTCCTTCCTGCAATTTGTAGCGTCGAAGTACAAGGACACAAGAATTCTCGCACTGCCGGACATGGTCAACTGCGCGCTCTTTTGATCTACCTCTTCCAACCCCGTTTCATGACCCGTGTGATTCAATCGACCTTGAAATGAGGTTAGAAGAGTAAAGCATGAGTACATGTCATCATTTGTATTGAACGAGCGTGGGAATTATTATGGCAGTTCCAAACCCTTCTAAATTCGCGTTCCGCCCGAACTGTTCTCTCTCCATTGAAGATAGATTTCTCTCGTCGTTTGACTGCTGGAGAGAGCTTCGCGCCTAGGTGCGAAGTGAAGAGGGGTTTAGAAGTGCCATAATAAAAGGCTCCGGGTTTCCGACAACAGATTCGTAATATACCCAGGGTCTATCCGGGCATTCGCGGCAATCCTTCGTTGGCAGCGCAGCACGCTTATCCGGCCCGGTAGATTCCTGCAATTCGAGATCTTAGTCAGTTATCCTATTCTCTGGGCAAATTGAGCCATTCAACATTTTCACGAATATTTTAGGAAAACTTTAAAAGTTTTGACTCACATCTTCGCAGCATTCTTTTTCGGCTGCCGCTCCTGGAAAGTTTTCCACTTTACCTTGTGGACCCTATAAATTATTTACCTGGCTTGGCGTTTGCCACCGATGTGAGTGCGAGCAAGAAGAAGAGGCAGAGAAGGAGGCGCATTTTTTTCTAAAAGTTGTCAGATAAGACAGCAGAGACTATCGACCGGAAAGGATGACCCTAGTAAGACTGAAACTGAAGGGCTTGTCGTAGACGCTACTTTTATAGGCCCCAGAGAAAACCATTATCACTTCTACGAGTGTCGGTAGAATCCATCCTCCAATGTCTGTCGTCTCTTCGTTTGACTTGTCTCTCACAGGTGCGAGACTAGACAAATGAAGTGACGCCAGACGTTTGAGGATGAGTTCTGACAACCCTACTAATTCTTATTCCTGACGCATTTTGTTCGAAAGTATCGGGTGCCTCTCCTTTCCTCTGTTCCCTCCTGGGCGAGCAAATTAATAGTGTTGGCAAAATAGGTGATTTCACAGGTCAGGTGATTGAAAACGTCTGGAATGAAAGATCACCTAGACAGAATGACCTACGTCAATCATTCGATCAGCAATCACCTTCTGTCTAGGTCACCGAGACTAGAATGACCTGATCAGGTCATTTCTTCTCGGTGACTTAAACCAAAATCACCTAGTCAGGTCATTTCAGTCAGGTGATTTCAGACGGAATCACCTACGTAGGTCATTCCGTCTCGATCATCGAGACGGTGATGCAGACGTCTCATTGATTCCCTCTCCCATGAGTCTGGCCTGACGCGACTGCTCAATCGAAAGCCACGTGTTATTCCCCTACAGATGCTTCGTTGTACCCCCTGA